>AYEL01080236.1:0-98415 GCA_000484575.1 Olivierus martensii
TGAAATGGGTTGGGTTACTTTCACACATTGGAAAGGTTCTTTGTTTTTTTTCTACATTTTGCTTTTAATGTTGGCCCAGAACGGCTCCCTTAGTACTCTATTTGAGTGGAAAGGGGCAATCAAAATTTAGCCACCAAGCTTACCATACAAAAGAAAAAGAAAGAAAAGACCATAATGCTGTAATAGTTGGAGCATAATGCTGTCAACTGACCATAATGCTGAAAAGACTTATCCAAAACAATTAAAAAAAATAACTGAAGCTAAAAGGTATCTGCCTGAACAGGTATTCAATCAGACGAAATGGACCTGTATTGGAAGAGATGCTTAGCAGGATGTATCTTAAAAGCTGAACACTTTGCACCAGGATTCAAGATCACAAAACCCTGCTCTATGCTAATGCAGCAGGTGGCTGTATGGTAAAAACTAATGCTAGTGTATCACTCACTGAAACCACATGCCTTGAAAGGTAAAAAAAAAAAAAATGTCAACTTCCAGTGTTTGATATTCAAACAGAAAGTGTGGGTAACAGCCATATTGACAATGGATTGGCTGAATAATAATTGCTTTGTTCATGATGTTAAGCAGTATCTATCAGGAAAAACTTGACCTTCAAGGTGCTGCTGATCTTGGATAATGCTTCAGGATACTTAGAGGCACTTCAGTTTGTGTACCCAAATGTTGAAATTGTATTTCTGCCTTCAAATACTACTTCATTCATACAAGTAATGCACCAAGGAATTATAAAAATATTCAAGTAATATTATACATATCATAAGTCCTTGATTTACAATGGGTTTCAAACTCTGCTGTTATAAGTTTGAGCAGTCATAAATCAGAAATGCCTAAAATTTATGATTATTCACTAAAAATGTTTATTGTTATACTTCACTTTATCTTAAGAAAATATAAAAATCAGACAGAAAATGAATGCTTTTTGTATATCAGACCATTGGTCAGAGACGCTAACCTTTGATGAATTGCATTGACCAATCAAAAAATTTATTGATGACATCACTATTTGAATGGTCATAAGTTGAGGAATAACTGTATATACTATTTGATTATTAATGTATATCAGTCTTTTGATTAATATTTAGCTAGGAAAAAAAAATTAAAGAAAATTATCCATTTAGAGATATATATGTAAAATTATATATTTACCTTGAAGATCAAACAATGAACTTGGATCTGTAGTTTCAACTGTAGGAGCTTTAGTTATAGGTAATAGATATGATCGAAATCCTTTCAATATAGAGGCCATAAAATGTAGGAAAGCTTCTTGTATTTCCAATTCTAATTGATGCTAAAATATAAAATAAATCAATAAATTCACACACACACACACACACACACACACACTTCGTGTAATGTATAACAAGCATTATTGAAAGAAATACAAAAAATTAACTGCAAAGGCAATTTAGTATGTAATGCTCTTTTATTGATAATACCTAAAAGCAAGATAGAATTAAATAATGCTTCACATTATTGACAACACATTTTTTCTAATAAAATATGTATTTCAGGAACATTTTCATAATTTCTAAATAATAAACTGAGAGATCAGTTCTCTGATTTTCTTTTTAATATAAATAAATATTTAAAATAAATTTCTATATTTTTCTAATTTTTAAAAATTTTACAGCTAACAGCTTGCTGAGAATGTCAATAATGAATTTAATGTGTGATGGAAAACAGTTATTGCAAGATTAAAATCATACATCAAAGGCAAACACAATATCAATTTTAAAAAATAAGATATAATATTCCTTCACATGCTATCATCTTAGTTTCTGATCAATTGCTATAATATTCTGAAAAATTCTTTCAACTTATAAATTTCAAAATAATACAGTTATTTGAAATGATGTTAATCAATAAAATACATAAATCAATAAAAACGCAGAAATAAATTTAAAGGCTAAATTATAAATATAAATAAATTTACTAATATTTTAATGCAGTTAAGAAATAGATATTCTTGCTGAATTCTTGTCATATTGCTTTCTACATATCTGTGTCAATTTTAATAGCTTCTACTACACTGACGGAAAAAAAAATCCCAACACCAAGAAAGACTTGTGTTAGATAAACAAAGATAATTGAATCATTATAAATAGTGATATAATAATTTATATATTAATCATAAGAAAATTAAAGAAATAGTTTCTTTAAATTTTCTCTTGCTCTCTCTTTCTCTTTTACTGATGCTCAAGCACAAACAATTGGCTTCTTAAAGTTTTTGAACTCAATCTCAGTACAATTATATGATTTTTAGTATTATTCTAGAACAAATAAAAGAAAGAAAGACAAGTGTATATAGAGAAATATGGCCTTCAGAAATTCAACAGGAATATTTAACTTATACCTGATATTGTAATTCAGATAGTCCTTGATTACAATGGAGTTTAGATCAAATTCTGCCATCAAAAGTTGGAGTGGTCATAAATCATAAATGCCCAAATTTTATGGATTCTCACTGCCAACATTTACTAGGACATTCTACATTATCTTAATAAACATAAGGAATACAAAATTACAAAAGCCAGACACAAAAAAGAATGCTTTTCATATATCAGATTCTGCTCAGAGACTCGAACCTATATGAATTACATTGACCAATCACAATTTATTGATGACTTCACCATCATAAGTAGAAGTGGTTGTAAGTTGAGGACTATCTGTATCTTTAAATCTTGTAAGATAGCATTTCTTGATTATATATATATTGTACTAATTAAGAAAATCATCCAAACTTTAATGATTTATTGAATGGTAATTATTAGTACATTGTAGTTTCAAATGCAAATGTTGTCAGAGGACCTACAATTTAATTTTATTTTTGATTAAGCAAAAAATAAAATTTTCTAATTATTAATACACTGCTGGCCATTAAAAGTGCAACAGGAATAATGCATCAGATTGGCTTGAAAATCACACAATGGACAGATAACGGGAGAGCATGTAAATGATTACAAGCAGAACACACATGCCAATCATTCATGGAAGCAAGTAGTATAAAGAAGAGATAACCAAGAACTGGTGGTAAGCACTGGAATTGTGTTTGCTCACCATTCTTGTTCACAAAAGGATCCAGTATGCCTACAGTGGAAGGTTGGGGTGACATGTGGGAATTATGTTATGTTACATACAATAGAAGAATAAATAAAATAGAAACAGTGACAGCTACTCCGAAAAATAGAGGTTATTTAGCTCTTCCATCTCCTAAAACAGATAATAATATTTTTTGGAGAAAATAAAGAAATTACAAATAAGAAATTAATTATTTCATAATAAAAAAAGACAGGTTGCATTTATTTGTTTCACTAAAACTGAAAAGCCTTATAACGTTTATTATAAAATATAATAAACAATATCAATAATAAACAATCATATTATTATTTAAAAAAATATTCAATTTTAATATTTTTCACCAGAATGAACTTTTTTAAGAAATCAGGTTTATGTTTTAAAAATTCATAAAACTCTATACATGTCATATCAAAGTTGCATTTGGTATAAATACATGTTTCCAATGTTTTGATTTTTAATTGGATTTTCTTAATGGTCCACATATCATTCACTCTCAAATAGGCTAAGGTAACTGCTTACTCTTATTATAATCAAGTTCTAAGTCCTAATAAAACATAATCAGCATTTAGGATAAAGGAATTACATTTTAATAAGTATAAAACCTTTCTTGTACATAGGATACCATCGTCAGTTATTTCGAACTACAAATCGAACACGTCCAAAAGCCTTCTTTTGAACGTGTTTGACTCATAGTTTGAAATAACTGACAATGGTATCCTATGTACCAAAAACGTTTTTATGTCTATTAAAATGTAATTCCTTTATCCTAAATGCTGATTGTGCTTTATTAAGACTTAGAACTTGATATCATTCATTAATGAAAATATCCATTCAGTGAGGCATTAGATCTGGGAGACAGAAACAAAATTCGACAATTTTTAAAATATTTTTAAATGATATGTGTTTATCTATGAAATATTTAAAAATTCTAACCCAGCTACATTAGCAGGACTTATCATTTTGTTGCTATTTTTCTATCTTTTCACATGTGACAACACAGAAACACAAGTGTCACAGAAAATGACAGTGTCATGTTTCTGTGAACCATCTGTTGTGCACTGGTATTCACAAAATAAAGGACAAAATGTCCATTTTAGAAAAAAATAAATCTGAAAGATAGAGAAGTGAAATAAAGGATTGTCCTTTTAAATAATGTACGGTCACTGTAAATTTGACTCATCAATGAACACAACAGCCATATCAGCATGTTTATGATTTAATTGTGGGAAAATTGTGGCTTATTGGGAATGTAGATTATCCTTCCAAGACATTGGTGCTTATGTTGGATAGAAGGTGGCCACAGCCAGGGCCGCCGTCAGGGGGTGACATCTGTGACTTTTGTCACGGCCCGGCATCGAAGAGGGCCTGACCGTTGGGCCTGAAGTGTCACATAACGTGTCTGATAGTTCGCAGATTGCCGACAGAGCACCTAAAGCAATCGTACCAAAATAAACTTTTTTATATATAACATAGTATGTAATGTATGATTTTGAATTTATTGTTGCCTTTTTTATATAAATGCTTAATGTTTTATATGGCTTTTTTTTATTAAAGCAAAGTGATGCACTTTTTTAAGTGGGGTCCGGACCACAGATTTGTCACGGATCGAAAATTTCTCTCGGTGGCCCTGGCCACAGCAATGAGAATACAGTATCAGTGCTTACTGTTTTTATTAAAAGAACATTACATATTAAATGTCTTTGCAGTGGGTAGAGGAGGAACAAATGTAGAAAGACATAAGGGATTTCAATGGCCTATCACACAAATGAATAAGAGAACAAACATCTTGTGTGCATAACTATGACTGATTGTAGCTATTATATCCAATACCTTAGCTCAACATTTAGAGTCTGTTTAACATCAATCAGTCTCCATAAGTATTATTAGATATTGTCTGCAGCATTGAGATATCTTCGACAGACATCTTCCTGTCAAAGATGTCTAAATGCTTTGACTATCATTAACTGTACAACACAGGCATCTATGACTGGAACAGTGCCAAGCATGTTGTGCAAGGATATAGTATGACATATTATCATCTTTTACTATCATTCTCATATTGTAGTGAATCCCACTACAGTATGCAGCAAAATGATGGATAAATGTGTGTCTTTGGTACCACAATGATAGGCTCAATGAGTCATGCATTATACAGTGCTAACAAGTCCAGCACCAGTTGTTATGGCATAAGATGCCATTGGATTCCACTCCTGCCATGCCTTACAGGTACTGTGGAAGCCTTCTTTATATCAATGAGCTGTTGAAACCTGTTGTGGTAGCTTATCTTCAGGGCATGTTTGGTACCATTTACCAAAAAACTTTCAACAATTCCATTTTTGTCTTGGACTGCATGTTCACAGGATTTGTCAGCTGTTGAGCACATATGATGCATGATCACCTGATGACTGATACACCAAAACTCACTCATGGCTAGAACAGTTGATTACAACAGTTTCGATATGTTTGGCAACATATCAAAACTGCATGAACTGATATTCCCCTAATATATATTCAAAGCTTCATCTGCATTATGCCAGGCTAAATAGCGGTGTTATCATTACCCATGGTGACTAAACAATATACTGATTTATGTATGTTCCATATGTCATAATGAGTTGTTTTTAGTAATCATTTCACCCTTGTAATATAAACTATCTTTACAATAAATATAGCTGTGATATTCCTTGTCTTTCATGGTGGTGCAATTTTAATGACCAGCAGTGGAAAAATAAAAATGTTTGATTTTTGCATAAAATTTATGATTAGATCTTACCATAATAATAATATATCTGTAAGAATCATTTTGGTAGTTCAAACTATAAAACAGTTCTAAACAATTAAATTTCATTATTATTATATCTCAGGTGAGAAAAATCACACGTCAAAAATTACAATTTTGATTTTTTTTTCTTATAGATAATAGGGTTAAAATATTCTTTTGTTAAAATATATAATAATACATTGTTATGAAAGCAATATTGTATTTTTAATTTCACTATATTCACTTGTAGATAATTTAAAGCAAAAAACTGAAATCTAATTTTCAAATTAAATTCTTTTTCTTGATATCTAATGATATATCATTTTGGATTTATGTAGTTTTGACTCTAAACATGAAATTTTAACTTAAAACAATTTAAACAAAGTTAATATTTAAACAAAGTTAATATTTAAAATGCATATAATTAGTTATAAAACATATCTCATATATACATGCAAGATGTCAAGAAAATATATTTAGATTTTTTCACTTAATATTTTTACAAAATTTTTCTAATTATTGGGTTGTAACATAAATAATCTCAGTTGTATTAAAAAAATTTTTATTCATTAAAAAATAATAGCCTTACATTTAATCAATTATAAAATCACCTTTGTTATTAATGACATTTTATTTTATAGGCAATTGATGAATGCCTTCTGAATAAAAGTTATGTTTCGATACAAAAAAGTCTTAAATAAAAGAATTGACTTCTTCATTGTTACTGAATTTTTTCCGATTTAATGCATTTTGTAATGATCTTAACAGATGATAATTGGATGGCACAAGATCTGGAGAGTATGCTGGATGTGATAATACTGACCATTTGAGTTCCAAAATTTTTTCCTGAATAACTTTACTCCAAAGAGCCCCAAAAGCAGGTTAAAAATTATTGATCAATTTTATAATTTGTTTTAAAAATTTTTATGCCTATGAGCCTGAAAGGGTCTTAATCTGGCCCTGAATATAATATATAATATAACCATTTTTCTGTACATTTTGAAAAATATCATTGTCCTTATTATTCAGTAAATTTTCTCCTGAAAGACTTTAGTCTGATGATCTATAAACCTAGAAGCAACTGTGTGATAAAATCTAATTGGCATATCATTAGATCTTTTAGAGAATTCATTTTTGAATTTTAATGCATTAATCGTCTTGTTTAAATTTAACATGGTAGTATGTTGTGAAATAATATTAGGTACAATACCATCATGTCTAATAAATTTTTCCTTAAAATTCTTGCATATCTTAGTAAATAACTCTAATATAGATTATCACAAAGACAATATAAAAATATTCAAAGAAATTAATTTATATACTATAACTTATATAAAAAATAGATTAAATAATACATCTTTAATAAAATCATCTGAATTATACAATATATAAATTTAATGAAATATATGAAAAAGAAAAATCATTACCTCCTTTTTTTTTATTTTGAAATCATGATCAATAGGTGTTGCTTCAGAAGATCCTTTATTTCCTGATGGTTCAGATTTCAATTTATGTGTTTTCTCCCATAAACTTTGAAGAGAATTTCTTAAAACTCTAGTTGGTCTCTATCAATAGTTTTAAAATAAAAAAGAATACAATTTCTTCAAATTAACAAAATCTTCTTAATGAATTATGTAATAAGAGATAATAAATAAGATATTAAAGAAAAGTAAAAAATAACAATCTGAATAAATTTACAGACTTGTATAGAATAAAATTTTGAGTTAAAAAGTCTAGTTGCATTTTTTATTTGAGGGCCCATTTAAAAGATATGACATGAAATTTTGTGACGTCATTTCCAGTTCAGTCAAAAACTATTTTTTAATTGTGTTTATTTGCATTTTTAAAATCATCTATAAGTTTTAATTACTTAATAACTATCCTAAAAAAATTTTGAGCATTGAAAGCAGATTGTTTATTAAATTAACAATCAATTATCTAACTGAAACAATTGTTTTACAAATGCAGCATTCATTTTCAAAGGATGAAATTCAATTGAGTGAGCCTGGACCATTTCAGAAAAATTGGAGGTGTAGGATCCAGAACTGAATTCTGATTTTCCAAGATGGTAAGCTAATGTTTCATTACTCAACCATCTAATCAACAAATACTTCATGGATGGATTCATATAAGATATTTTGCTTTTAGGATTTCTTCCTATAGACTTTTATTTATAATTTTAATTTATTAATATCTATTATACTATCATTTTTAATTTAATGCTAAATTTAAAATAATAAATCATTATTTATATAAAATAATATTTATTGATTTTGAAATTATGATTTTAAATTCAAAATAATGTTCCATATTTTATTATTTAAGAACTGATGTAGGCATGGCAAGCAAAGATGAAAATATTTCTCTTTCAGTTTAGTAAGTTTTTTTGATAAAGTGATTATTTCTATATATAATAACATAAGATAATTGCTTTCTGTTCTTTTATTTTAAATGGTTAATTGTAATAGTATAAAAAAGTTTTATTAAATTTTACACTAATTAATATAATTAGTAGTTATAACAGGATTGCCACTCAAAGAGAATAATAAAATTTCCGGACTTTTCCAAGTTTTCCAGGTTACTTTACAAAAAATTCCAGTCCTTTTCGATATTAGTGTAACAGATAAATATTAATTTGCAAAATAGTTAAAACTAAAGAATAGATAAGGAGACAAGTTCAACATTAATCATTTAAAACAGGCTTGGTCAATCTACAGCCTGCTGCAGATTGACTAAGACCTACAGTCTTTTATGCAGTCTGCAAGATAATTTATATATCGACAAGTGTCTTTATTATAATAAAAAAAGCCTTTTTTTTTTTCTACAATTTAGTGCTGATTTTTAATAAACCTTTATGTAATTTGATACCTCCTTATCAAAATTATGTAAATAAACAAATATAAAATAACACATTAAATAAAACAATTATTATTTTATCTAGCGTGTGGCTGCAAAGAAGTGAAAAATCTCCAGGTGGCTCTGTTCTGGTTTTTGAAATCATATTTTTTGAAGAAAATTACTAAATGAAATAAAAATTTATAATTTATGTTTGTACGGATTTTAGTTATTTTAGATTTTTTTTTTTATTTGGTAGGTTGATGTATATTTTATTTTGTTGTATTTTTTGTAGTGGTTTTTAGTTATATGTTATTTTGTTGTATTTTTTGTTGTTGTATGTAGTATAAATATATAAATAAACTGAAAAAATTTAAAATAGGTATAAAATTCATATAAATATTTTTTACTATTTTAATTATAGTTTGTTTTTTGTTTTTTTTTTTTTTTTTTGTTTTTTTTTTTTTTTTTTTTTTTTTTTTTTTTTTTTTTTTTTTTTTTTTTTTTTGGTGAAAATTCAAATTTCGGTTAAAACCGGTTTTTCCGAAATACTGAAATTCAAAAACCGGTTTTTTCAAAAGTCGGTTTTTGTATAAACCAGTAGACAATATATCAAAGCAAGTTCAGAGGTGTTTGATCAAATGACTGTTGATAATGTATATGGAATGAGAAATTCATTTGCCAATTTATTAATACAATTTGTGATTTTTAATAGATACTGTGTGACCATGGAAATTAAATCTTCATCTGATAGCATAATTTCAAAAAAATAATCTTTACTGCACCAGTTATTTATTGAACTAAATTATTTAAAGTACTCAGACGTCCTCACATCAGCAAATGTCTACACGTATTTGATTCATTTAGATGTGGACGACAATGTGAATTTTATACAAATGCCAAACAACATTCATTTCATTCCCTACCTTCGTTCGCTGTATGTGTATGCATCTTTAAACACTTTTTGTGCTATATGCTCAAAGCAAAAGTATACAGTACATAATATCTATCAAATCCAGCACATGAAAGTCATAAAATTAAAGTCGGCACAAGCCATAGCATGAATATCATTACCTCATCATAATACATTTCCAGAGTATGCAATGCAATTTGCCTGACTGCTTAAAAGTGAAATAAATTTTTACCAAAAATCACCTGATTGCATAGATGCTAAGTCAATGATCTTGCTTTGATCAAAGCAGATTTTGTAAGCTTGACCTTGACGAAAGCACTTAATGGACACAAAGAGTTCCACACAATAATCTCTTTCACGGAGCGAGAAAACGCCACATCATCATTACTTTTGACGCTAAAAATCACTCAACTGTTGCAAGCTGAATCTAAACATATAATTCCATAAAAAAATTTCCCTGATTTTTCCAGGTTTTAGGAAAAAACTGCAGTTTCCCTGATTTTTCCCTGACATTTTGACCCAATTTTCATTTTCTCTGACTTTTCCCCGTATTCCCGGTTTTCCAAGTGAGCGGCAACACTGTTATAATATATTAAATTTAATTATTCATGATTTGATGAAAAAAATAATGTTAATTTTTATTATTTTTTATATGTATTGTATAATTTCATCAAATAATTTAGTAAATAATAATTTGTCCAAAAAATAATGTCACATCTTAATTATAATGGGAATTAATTACAATATCATATCTTTCATTATAGGACAAGATGTTTCCCTTTGTATATTACACCAATAGATTAAGGAATCCAAAAATCATATCTTCTAATTACACTTTATTAAACAATATCATTTAATAAGTGTTGCAATAAATTTGTGAAATAATAAAGTGTATAGCATTTATCTGAAAAAATGCAAATTATTATTATTTTAATATTACATGAATATAAAATCAGTATATGCATATGCATGCTTCTACTCATATGCTTACAAGTTATTAAAAAAAGGCTAAAATAATAATTCTGTCTGATCTCATGGTGTTAATTACAAATGAGTATATCTTAATACATTAGTTTTGATTTTCTAATGAAAATTTTTAAATACCAATTCAAATATGATAATTTTAATTAAAAAAATAAAATTTATTTTATTAATTTATACAAAATATTATATTTTATTTTTAATAATAATATTTTTTTTTTTATATTTTTTTTTTAAAAAAAAAAAAAAATAAAAAAAAAAATATGATTATTATTACAAATATGAATAAATCAAGTAATTCTAGCTAGAAAAAGTTTCTAAATACGTTTTATTCTTCACTTTGAAATATTTTCAACTATACTTAAAGTATCTTAAAATACATTAGAAATATTCTTTATTTCTTACAACAATATAAACTATAATTTAAAAAAGTAAGACATTTTTTTAATTTTTATGAATGTATTTTGTGTTCTAAACTGTAAAATGAAATTAAGATGTTAAAGATAACTCAAATAGAAGCAAATTATTTTAATATAATAAATAAAATTTATATAGAAAGTTTTCTACATAAAAAGAGTTGATTTACATATTTTTAATAATGAAATATTTTTACATTAACATTAATTTTAAAACTGTACAATTAACTTGTTTCCATACAGGATCATATTAATCTAAAATGATTAACACAGCTCTATAGCAGGAAAGAACTTATGTAATCTCCATAAATTTAAACAATTAAATATATAGTTATAATGCACTTTTGGCATAATATTCCCTCTTCAATATATAGAAAACATAGAATAAGAACCATAGAATAATATTTAAACATTTGAATTGTCTATAGAAACCAAACAAACATTAGTAATGCTATATTGCCATAGTTGTACTCAGCTGTTATGCACTTACAAATGAAATATTTATGGATGAAATATGAAATATTTAACAATTGTTAGCAGACTTAAAAATCATTAACTATTTTTCCCTGTATATAATACAGTTGTCCTCAACTTATTATATTCTGATCTTATGATAGCCCTTATGATATTCTGAACTTGGTTATTTCATAACATACTGGCTAGAAATACTTTTTTGTTTTATTAAAATGTAGTAAATTAATTGCTTATCATCTTGGAGATCCAGGTTGAATTCCAGATTATTTTATAACTTTGAGGACCAAGGACCAAATTTCGATGATTTTATCATCATCATTCAGTATTTCATTGTTATTGCCTGTCCAGCTTAACCACGACCATCGATGTAAGTAAGCGTGCGCTAACTGAACGAGTCCAGTGACAAAATGGGGATGACAACTTCACATATGGATGTTTTCAAATGCAAGATAACTGAAGTTGAATGGAAGTTTATTGTAATGTCGAATGCTAAATGATTAATTCTGATGTTGGAAATAGTATATGTAACAGAACTTAAAATATTAATTCAATAATTTTTATCTAATAAAATACTCTCCCTTTCATGTTTTGAGTCATCCAGCTTAGCTAGGCACAGCTTTCATGGATGGACAATACTACTAAAATTATTATCATTATGAGTCATTTTTAATTTATTATAGAGTTATCAAAACATAACCCCATTGTAAGTTGAGGACAACCTGTATATTATTTAATAAATAATTAGCAATTGTTTAAATAAATGAAATTATATTAAAATTTTCCATTGCAAATATTTATCATTAATAAAAATAAATAATATGTACATTCAATAATGCACTGTTCATTCAAAAACATTTTTGACTATCTATCATAAACTATTTCAGTTAAAGTACAGACCAACATCAGATTCTTTCTAACTCTCCTCCTGTTAACAAATCAGATGACCAATCAAAATAATCAGAGAGGTCATTCTGATTTATCCTCCTATTTGATAACAGGAGGAGAACTATAAGATAACTGATTACGGTCAGTACGTTAACTGAGTCAGACTAAGATAGATAGCCAAAACTTTTTTTGAATAAACACTACAATCTTATTGATGATGGCACATTTACCACTAGGCACAATAGGTGCACATCTAGAGCTTCAATTTTGAGAGGTTTCAAAATGTAGTTTCTTTGTTAATTTATGAACACTGAAGGTGCCAAAATCTCTTTAGAGGGGCCTCAAGAGATATAAATATATTATTACTTATTGACTATATTTATTTTTATTATTTATTATTTAGATTTTGTAGTAAGAACACTTGTATTATTTACAACAAGTTCTTAAAATAATACATTGAAACAATGATTGAATAAATTTACCTGGAATAAAGTTCTAGTCATAAAATATTTTCAGAAAAGCTTTCTTTGTGAGAATATATTTTTTCTGAATGACAAAACTGAGAAATAGGAATATCTGTTTAATGAATTTAGACTAAAATACTAATGGAAAAAAAAAAACATTTTTCATAAAAAAAAATAGATTTTTATCAAATTTTGAATTTTAAGCAAATTTTACTGTAAATATTATCTGAAATTCTGAATTTTCTTTGATATTCTAAATTTCAGTATAAATATGATTAAATATTGATATTTTATGTATTATGAATAATATTTTTGAAATTAATTTGAATAATTAATAAAATTTTATTTATTAAATGATTAATTATTTAATTAATAAAATGTTAAACTTTCTATAAGTTTACTTTTCCATATTCAAATTGAGAGCATTTTATTTAATACCATACTAATGTAGTGCTCTACTAAGCTTTATTTTTTTAAGACTTTATCCAATAATTCAGATAATCTCTTTACCAAGAGTGCCAGAATATTTGATTTTTACTATATATTGTACTATAATATATAAAGTATATGAAAATTACATACCTCTGTTGAATTTTTTGATTTCAATTGAATTTGAAAGAGACTAGCTATTCCTTTCTTTAGATTAATAATAGAAATAGTTTCAGTCGATCCATATATAGATTTGATATGTCCAGCAATCCAATGTATATAAATTGGTGTATCTGATATTTGGTCCAGCTTAGACAAATGGTATTGAAGTTGGGTAGGTGTCAAATGCAATTTTGTAACATGAAGTTTAGGTTTATTAATCTAAAAATATAAATAAATTTTAATTTTTGTCATTTCATTAATCTAACAAAGAATAAACAAGTAGAGAATAATAATTTTCTTAAAAATTGCTTTAATTGCTATTAATATATATTATCTGAATAATAAAATTTCAATAAGAAAATTAGATGGATGTTAACATTAAATATAAAAAAATCAAATTTTAATATTTACCTCTAACTTTAATAATAATTCTTCTGGATCTTCATTATTCTGCCATACATTTGAAATTAATGCATTTGCAGTTACTTTATAACCAACACTTCTTCCAGTAGAAGTACTTTGATTCATATTATCATTTAAACTTATAGTAAATTCATATTGATAGTGATATGTAATATCTTGTTCATATGGTTGTCGTACTGCTAAATTAAAAAATTCTAAGTAAAAACTATAATAATAAATTAAATTTTAATTTACTATACTTTTGATAAAAAAACATAATATTTCATTAAAACATTTGATGCCTAATCCTCCTAATATGCAGGTAGTCCTGGACTTATGATAAGTTTGGTTTGAATTCCTCTGTATGTAAATCAGAGTGGTCGTAAGTCAGAAATCCCCAAAATTTATAGATTGCCCTACTACTGATATTTATTATTACATTACACTTTACTACAATAAACTTAACAAACACAAAAATACAAGAACCACACACAAAAATATCCTTTTGTATATCAGATTATTGGCCAGGAACTCTAATTCTTTGTCAATTCATTGCCTATTCATAGAATTTATCGATGATATCACATCATAAATATAAGTGGTCACAAACTGAGGCAGTCATAAGTCAAAGACTACTGTATAGTATTTTAAAATAAAATAATTTTCTATATTTCAATGCTTAAAATAAATTAATTTACATTGTATAGTTAAAAAGTATAATAATAGAATAAAATTTTTCAAAAAATAAAATTTTTGATAACAAATATGGATGTTTCTAATTTATACAAACAAAACTTATAAACAATTCATTCATAAGTTTTAATTATAACTCAAAATCTATTCTTCCATTAAAAGTAGTGATACTAAATATGTTGTGTTATTAAATATATGCTATTAATTGGTCAATTTGGAGTTTCTTATTTCACGGATTTAAAAATAAATATCTGAGTATAATATGAAGATTTTTGGTGGAAGCTCTGCCATTTTAAATGTTGAACTCACATATTAAATAATTATGAACTTTTATAATGCATTTGTTGCTAGATTAGTTTGTTATTGTAATATTTAAAATTCTTGTATAATTTCTAAAATTTTTGAAAATTTGAAAATAAAATAGCATGTTCATTACTTTGTGTGTACATAAGTTCATACCTCCAATGTTTGTATTTTTACGAAAGCATGTATGGTACAGTGGTGCCTCGCAATTCAACAGTAATCCATTGCCGAAGTACTGTCGAATTGAGAAACTGTCGAATTGCGAGACAATATTTCCCATATAATACTATGTAAAATAGATTAATTCGTTATCCGTCCCTATCCCCCTTCCCTTACAGGTGAGTTGAGAGAGATACACTATATTATTTTATTATATGTGCTTTACTGATGTATAACACACTAAATTACAAAATACTTGCTACGAATTTCTTCAACTATGTTTTCTATTCTTAAATTTTATATTCAGTATACTGATGTAAAGAGTATGAAAACAAGTACCGAGCTCGTTTTTAAGAGATTAATTTAAAACAAACTAAATTATTTGTTCAATAATTCAGACCAGGACATTATACCATTTTTAATTTAGTTTCAAGATTTGAAGGTCTTGAGACTAAATTAAAAATGGTCTCAGAACTTTCTTTACTCATAACTTTGTAAATGAATAAAATATTTTAGATTATTTTCTCTAATTTATAAACTAAATCATAATTATTGTTATTGCAGAATGGAAGAGATTACAATTTGAATTTTTGTGTTAACCAAACAAACTATTCTAACTCCAAAACAAATTTTGAAAAATGTGAAATTGGATCTAAACCGGTAACTTTCATATTTCTTTATTGCTGTTTAAAATGGAATTTTATTTAAATTAATTTAATAAATTAATATTTTTCTTATATTCCTTTCAGCCTAAATATTGTTGCGAAATAGAAATTAAAGATGCCTGGAAGGAACGTGATATGAAATTAAACTCATATCATTGTCGACACATTTAATAATGTTTTCAGCAAAAATTCTACGTTGTTAGCTGTATATAAATAGATTTATTGTATAAATATTTGAATTCGAATAATATTACTGTAGATAATTACTGTATATCATTATTAAAAATAACCGTTGGTTCATTTTGCGGACTATTTATTATCATTTAACCAAGAGAATAATATGTCAACTGTTTTCGAGCAAAATTTTTACTATCCCTTATGATCCTAACTACCATAATATATAAAATTATAAATTAAAAGAATACTATGCATATAATATATAAGTAAAGAAATGTATTTCTTCTTAATATTTATTATACAATTAGTATATTTTTTAACTACAGTGGTGCCTCGCAATTCGTCACTAATCCGTCGCCGAAGTAATGTCGAATTGCAGGACAACATTTCTCATATAAGACTATGGAGAATAGATTAATTCGTTATCGGTCCCCATTCCGCGAGAGAGATACACTATATTATTTACTTTATTAAATGTGCTTTATTATTATATAATACACTAAATTACAAAATACACTATTTTATACATAACACACAATTTATTTAACAAACTAAATTACAAAATACACTATTTTATACACATCACACAATTTATTACTAAATTACAAAATACACTATTTTATACTAACACAATTTATTAGCCCTTGGATGTTCTGGAATGAAATCTTCCAGCAGACACCCTAGCCCCCATAATCTTCTCTCTCTGTCGCAAAACGTTGCCACAGTTCTCCAGGAACATCATACTCCAGTTACATTTTAATTGTTCTACCTTTCTGCACTTTATCTACAGTTTTTTTCTTCGTCTCTTTGCTCAATTGAGTGTTCTTTTCAGAATTATTCTTCTGGTCAGTTTCTTTCAACCCATCTTTACATTTCACTCAAAAAAATAATAATAATTACACGTTTTTTACTTTCTGAAAGATGTAGAATTGAAAATTAACAGAAACAACGGGCAAACATCAAAGTAGCCCAAAAACTACTGACAAATAGCAAATGAGGTAAATACCAAATTAGCCCAAAAAGAACTGACAAATAGCAAATGACATCAAACACCAAAGTAGCCCAAAAAGAACTGACAAATAGCAAATGACATAAACTCCAAATTAGCCTAGAATTGAAAATTAACACAAACAACACGGGCAAACACCAAAGTAGTCCAAGAACTGAAAATAGCAAATGACATCACACAATTCCATGCACGCGCATGTGCCAACCTGCGAAACTCAAATGTCGAATTGCGACGCATCACTGTATATTCATGCGCAAACCCTCGAAACTCAAATGTCGAATTGCGAGACCGACGAATTGCGGAATGTCGAATTGTGAGGCATCACTGTATAAGCACCCTCGATAGTCGGCCGGATTGGCCGCGTGGAAACGCTTCGGCTTTCCACTGTGGAGGGCCCGGGTTCGATTCTCGGGTCCTACCCCTTGAAAATATTTATTATGGGGTCCGGGCCCTGCCCGTCGATTCTTGTCCTCCACAATCCGGCTGACCCCTCCGCAGGGTGGGCAGCCTGTGGAAGGGCTTGTTTCGCCCCGTCACTTAGTATTCTCCCTGAATGGAAAGTGGCGTCATCTGTTAGCAAAAAAAGCACCGTCGATAGGACACCGTCCACTTGCTATTCCGAGAATTTTTCCTCATGGATCGTCAGTGTAGGAGGAAAATCATTAGCATCAAACGCAGCTTTATCACGCAGATCTAATCGACAGAGGCCATCTGTATACAATGCGGAAAATTATTGAAGCAGAAAAAAGCAGTATTATGCAGATTTAAAGCCAATTCGGGTACTCGGTGGTCACAGTTGTCCTCGGAATGCCATGCTCGAGTTACATTTTAATTGTTCTACCTTTCTGCACTTTATCTACAATTTTTTTCTTCGTCTTTTTCCTCAATCAAGTATACTTCTTTTCGGAATTATTCCTCTGGTCAGTTCTCTTTGAACCCATCCTTACATTTCACTCAAAAAAATAATAATAATTACAAATTTTTTACTTTCTGAAAAATTTAGAATTGAAAATTAGCACAAACAACACAGGCAAATACACCAAAGTAGCCCAAAATGAACTGACAAATAGCAAATGACATCACACAATTCCATGCATGCGCATGCTCCAACTCGCGAAGCTCAAATGTCGAATTGCGAGACCAACGAATTGCGAGGCACCACTGTATAATAATTTATAAAGTAGCTTTCTGTTTTTATTCTAGAAATTTGCTATCATATCTGATCATAAATAAATAACATCATAAGTAAATATTTCTCCTTTTAATCCTCCTTCTTTTAAAGATTATCATAAAGAAAAGGCAAAGGTAAAGCTGCTAATGATATCCGAAGAGGATTAAAAACATTTATAATAAATTAATTTTTCATTTTGTTTACTTAGAATAGACAGATTTCTAGAATAAAATATAATTTTTTTATTGCAAAAGTTATTAATTTTGCCATTATAAATTATTCACAAAATTTTAATATTATATTATAAACCAGAAAATTTAGTACTAGTATATATAATGAAAAAATTTACCTGGTGAAGGTAAAGCTGTTAACAAACCTGAAAAATAATTTTAATAATAAATAGAAATCAAGATAAAGATATAATATAGTACAATAATAATACTATCTATGAAAATTATTTTAAATAGTTATATCTTTGAATAGTAACTTTACACCAATATATTTGTAGATAGTTAATATTTTTTTTATAATCTAATTATAGTATCATACCATATCAAACAGAAAAAATATCTATACCTTGAATAAGAAAGAGTAAATTATATAGTTTCTTTTACTGAATGAGTAAAAATTTATTGATAAATATTTTTATTTTAAAATTAAACTTGCTGAATATTAAATTATTATATATAGACCTGATTAAAAATCAACTTGTAAGCAATGATAAATGGTACGCAAAAATCAGATTAGTAAAATAAATTAAGAAAATATGCATCTACTGTTTATATAATAAATGATATTAATTTTAATGAAATAAATATTATGAAAATGATCTGATATAATAAAATTTACTTAGTTTATTGAATATTAAGGAGGCAAGAAGAAAATTATAAAAAATTAATTTGGCTAATTTTATTAAATCAAAAAAGGATATGAGTTTTTAGATAATCAATTTTTTAATAATATATATATATATAATTCAGTCTGCTTATGGTGTTATGAATTAAACAGCTTGGAAAATAGTATTGTGATATTCAAGATTATGAAAATAGGGCTTTGCAATTTACTTTTTGTTTTTGTTTTGTGTAGTCTTGTGGAACTTCCATTTAAGATTAGGTTGCAAATATAATTGCAAAATAATTTTTTTATATTCATAAATACCATAGAAAATAATAATTTGTTAAAATATATATATATATAGATATTGCCACCTATGGGTGTGAGACCTGGATCCTAACAAAGGCAGACAGGAGAAAGATTGATGCGTTGAACTGTGGTGCTGGAGAAGACTCCTGAGGATCCCCCGGACAGTGAGGCACCAACAAGTCAGTCTTGGAGCGCATCAATCCTGATTTTTCCCTGGAAGGCAAGATCACCAGACAGAAGCTGACTTTTTTCGGTCATGTGATGCGGGCAACTCGCTGCAGAAGGATGTGATGCTGGGGAGGATGAGCGGAACAAGACCTAGAGGAAGACCAAAGACCCGTTAGCTGGATACAATCAAGAAGGACACGGGCAAGAATATCGAGGAACTGCGGGAATTGGTCAGGGACAGGAAGACAATGGAGGGACATGACCCATAGAATAGCCAAGAATCGGACACGATTGAACAGCTAGGATTGATTGATAAATTGCGTCATAGTAGCCTTTTTCAAAAAATTTTATTTGATTTTTCCTAAAAGTTTTAATTCGGAAATCTTTTTGATATACACTGGTTGTATCTTTAGCCATTTTCTCATAAATAAGTATTTTATTCTAGAGATATTAAAAATTTTTTCTGTATGTTGATAACTAAAACTGGAGTCTGATTATTCTAAAAACGTTTCTGAATAAAACTTTCTAAGAAAAAATATCAAATAATATTTTTCAGAAAAGAATTGTTATGATGTGTTCAAAACACATCATAACAATTCAACCTAGTTTAGATAATAAATGTATTACAATATAAACTGATCTAAAAATGTTTTCAAGTAATTTAATAATTAACAGATGCCCTATATTTTTAAAAAAATTATTATTTTTTATAGCATTTATGGACTAAAAAAAATATTTATTCTGCAAATGACTCCATATCTTTTTCCTAAACTTTAGTTTCAATTAAAATTTTGCTTTTAAACTCTTTTTAATATTTTGCTTAGTTAACCAGAGCTACACCTGGAAAATCTGGATTCAATTCCAGGTCATCTCCAGCTTTTTTTTTGAAAGGGTTTGGGCCTGGCTTAATGAACTCCACTTCATCTGGCAGCTAGCTTCACCACAGGTGCTAGAATGGCCACAGTACTTATCAATTCTGGTTGGAAAGGATTGAAAAAATCAAAAAGAGGAACATATTGCTATTTTTATACTTATGAAATGATATAGCTGCTTTTATTTTTTATGATTTGAAAAATGATAGTTTGTTTATTATTATGCATCTTTCATCAATTTTTATAACATCATAAAAGAACACATCCTATATTATTCATGTAAGGCTACAAATGTTTGTTTTACTTATTTAATATTTTGAAATATGGAAATTTGATTGAATACACTTTTTGAAAGATTGATTTTACATTCGGCGAGATTAAACTTTTATAATCTATTTCACTTAAGAGGCTAATGTAAAATTAATAAAATTTAAAATGCAATTTAATTATGACAATTTGTATTCATAGTCAAAGTCAATATATGTTCAACTGCAGTTGATTAATTTAAAAAGTTAGCAGAAGACTGTACAGTGATAAGTAATAATAACTTGCTTCATAATAAACAACCGTATGCTAACCTGTTACAACCAGTTTATTATAATTAATAAAACTTGTTGGTAAAAGTACTTTTGGTTGTTTCTCTCTTATCAGTTACAAATAAACAAAGTTAATTGAATTGTTTATTTATTTTTACAGCATACTTATGAAAGAAGAAGAAACATTTTCTATGCAATTTCATAAAAAAAAATGACTGAGCAAAAGAAAACATTTATATTTCTCCCAATTGATATTTAGATTATCTTAAAAGATTGAATAGATAAATTTATTGTATTGAGCAATGAGTTAGCTGGTAATTATGATTTTAGAAATAATGTAAACTTCCATAATAAACTTTATACTTCTTTTACTAATTAAACTAGTTAAACATCTACAAAACGAGCACTTTTTGCAGTGTACAAGAAAATTTATTAAGACAACAAACATTTGTTATCTTAATAAATTTTGTTCTACACTGCAAAAAGCACTCATTTTATAGGTGTTTAACTAATATAAACTTTTTAAGACAGACAAAAATGGCAATATTCTAGTCTATCTTAAAAAATTTATAGTCTGATATGCTTTTTGTTAATAATAGCTTTCTCTATCCTCAAAAAAGAAATAAATTTAATAACTATTTTAAACTCCTGATCATGTATTTGACACTTAATATTTTTCTCACCCAATTTTTGTTTGTTGTAAGTGCTGTGCACATATTAAATTAATAATTAATGTCAAAAATTAACAAAAATACTGTATTCAACAAAATAACTATTTTATAATGCCTTTACATGCTTTCTGAACATGTACAAAGCATGTCTTTTATACTCTTTAAGCATGTGATAATTGTATTTCTTCCTGACAGATATAAATGCATAATACATTCCTCCTTTAACTAAAATTTTAACTGAATGGCAAAAATGTTTTATACCAAAAATAACCATGGATTGCATATAATTAAATTTGTACTGGTTTAAAGTTATAATAACAGTTCATGACCCTTTACTTGTTGTGAAGGTTGGAGATTGTTATCTCTCTAGCCTACGTTTAAAGACATAAAACACCAAATAAAGCATTTTTTACGCGTTTTCATGCAAGATCTCAGATCACAATGCTGACTTATTAAATATTGTTTACTTGCTTTTGCGTTTTAGTAAAAAATTTCGGAATTGTAGTTAACTTATACGTTTTAATATGAATTTATTATTGATCTAACGCGATAAATAGCATTAGTAAGTCAAGATAAATCTATCTGGGTTGCACAGATTCTATTCTTTGCTATCATTAAAATTCAGATAAAAGAGGCCTCGCTTAAAGGACGTTTAAAGTACTGTTGTGGAATTAATTTTCATCGTTATAGTTACATTAATTAATGGATTTGAGCGTCATAAATTCCATAAGGCGCACGTAATTTTCTTTGCCCATTCTACACATTTTTCTATTGAATTTTTTGGAGTTCAACTTAGTCACGCGTAGATCTATTAATCTGAGGTTCTTCACAACCGGATATTCTTAAAAACCCACGTAAGCATTTACGTTAAGTACACCAAGAGTTTTCAAGAATGAAGTTGAGAAAAACTGTATTTTAGAGAGACATGAAAGTAATTCGTTAAAAAAATTACCTGTTATACAGGACAAAACTATTAAAATGAGCATCTTAGAGAGTTGTGGCAGAACACATTCAATAGTCGATCAAAGTCTTCAGCAAAGTGATAATTTCGAAAGAGAGCGGTTTGATGACATACGTGCTTGATATATCAGTATTCGTCCTTCCATCTTGTTTACTTTTCAAAGTCCGAAGTATTATTGAAGATAATCATTAATAACAATCGAACTGGCCAAATACCATCCAGTCATATATATTTTTCTGAAGGTAATATTCTTCGGAGTATGTATGACCTTGACCAATCATCGGGTCAGTGACAGCAAACCAAACCTGTTTTCTTTAACTTCCCCCCCGTAAACATTCCCTTCCTTGTTGTTTGCACCGGTTGTGACCCGATACAAGTTTTACTGTCGCTAAAAAAAAAAATTGCGTGGTTTTTCCTTCGATGAGTTACGTTTTTCTTCTTACTTTTTAAACTTATTATTGTCACACGAAAGGAATTTTTGAACAGATTAAAAAAATTCAAATTAAAAAAAAAAAAAACTGTAGCCACTTCCGCATTTTACGCACTTTTCGTTTTGCCCAAAATTACGAATCGCGAGTAAAAAAAAATATATATAAAAATAGAGCCAAGAACAAGATTGTATAATGCAAATTATAGGGAAATCTATTTTAAAACATGGCAGAATCGCTCATAAAACAAAAAGTCTAGCTTATCAAATTTTGATAATTTCCGGTTCAAAAGTTATCTTTACACATAAATGACGTCATCGACGGCGTTATTTTTATTCTCGAGATTTTTGCCGCCTTCTTGACGTCATTTACACGACGTAGTCCATTCGAGTACGATTAATCTGCGCCGAACTTCTTCGTAATCCGTTTTTTACAACAAAAATAGAATTTTTAGGGAGAACCGCCGCATTAGTACAGTTCGTAGACAATAGATGGCAGCAGGCATTTTTAAAAATTTTTTAAGTTCGTACTTTACTCACCTGTGTTAAATCATCGGGGGAAGTTTAAAAACGATAAAAATGCATTTTGACTAGAGTTTAAAAGCTCGGATGCATATTTTACTTCATGTCAACGGACGCTCTATGCCACTTAAATATTCCGATAGACTTCTAAGAAAGCCATGTGGAAAGTGTAGATGATAAAGTTTATCTACAACAGCACCACATTGTCTAGCTTCTGGTCTCATTCACGTCACCTAAATAATATAATTTTAAACTAGAATTCGTGTATGAATTGATAATGATGGAGAAAAACATATTGCATCCGACCCGATACGGAAATTTCTTAAAATATCCCAAACAACTTACAAAATTTTGAGAAAAATATTGAGATCAATACAGTATTTTTAACTGATGATGATATATATATAATTTTTTTCTTTATTGATGCGAAATTAAAAAAGAAAACATCATTAAAAGCGCACATACAGGTGTATAGAATGAGGAAGTTTTGGCGTTAAAATATTCGTTGTAAAGGAGGAAGTAATGTGGTATTTTAATGAAGAATATATTACTCGAGATAATTAATTAGAACTTTATGATTAGTCACGCAGAAAAAGTTCTAATAATAAGTATTCCTGCAAATATGGAAAAATAAAAGCAAAATTTTAGCTACGACACACTCACGAATTTAAAAACTGCACTAAACAGGTGTAGGCCCTATATCATAATATTCTTACGATATACATTTGAGTAGATAAGAGCAAAATTAAACGCGAAAAAGATGCGTAAAGCTATTCCAATCTATATTAAAATTAAAGAAATTAGCTTTGAGTATATAAGCAAGTTATACTTATTCAGATAAGATTCTGTAAAGCCTCTAGTAGTAAATACTATACTGTATGCAGATTGTGATTGTGTATGAATGAATATACAGTTTAAAGTCTTCGTATTGAAAAAATGCATGAATATTATTTAAAATAAGTATCATAGTCAAAATCAGATGAACACGTTCCTTATCAATTTTTTTTTTTTTTTTATGAAATCCTCGAAGCAAAATTAGGAATCGAAATTATATATAAAAAATTATCAAAAGCGATTAAGTTTCAATTTTTATCATTTTTTATTATTTATAATCTATATTCTCTTTGCCAAATATGATTAGGATATAAATATAATCTACTAAATGTAGTTGATTGCAATTAAGTTTTTGATAAATCAAATGACTCTATTGTAATGAACTACATTTTGTAGATGCTTTGCGATATCAGGCTATTCGATTGTAATTAATACACTATTTCATGTATGTATTGTAATTGATTGCAATTAAGCTACTTAATTGTAAATTAGTTGATTACATTCAAGCTACTTAATTGTAAATTAGATGATTACACTCAAGCTACTTAATTGTAAATTAGTTGATTACACTCAATCTACTTAATTATAAATTAGTTGATTACATTCAAGCTACTTAATTGTAAATTAGTTGATTACACTCAATCTACTTAATTGTAAATTAGTTGATTACATTCAAGCTACTTAATTGTAAATTAGATGATTACACTCAAGCTACTTAATTGTAAATTAGTTGATTACACGAGCCTACTTAATTGTAAATTAATTGATTACAATTAGCTAGTCTGTTTGTAATCAATTAGATTTGTAAATGTTTAAATGATAATTTAAATAAATATTTTTAAAATATAAGAATGAACGGATATAAATAAATAATAATAAATAGATTTTAGTATGCTTAAAAATAATAATAAAAATCGATATGGTTATAATAATATGATATGATATGGTAATAATAAAAATCGAGTATTACATTCTAAGATTCGTAATAAAAATCGTAATTTTTATGAAAAGAACGATAATGAAGCAAAATTGTTGGCTGTCACAAATGAAAATTATAGAATATTTAGCCTGAATAACCAGCGTAAAAGAAAATTCTTATCACAAGCCTATATATACTTTGGATATTCAAGTGGATCTAAATTTGTTATTTTGGACGGAGACGACTAGAGGGAAGATGCGACTGATTCTGCTCTCCCTCCTCTTCTTATGGATATACCGGTGCCCGTGCATTATGAGCCACAATAGACCATATATCCCTCAATACAATTACTATGGTAATAATAAAAATAATATGATAATATGATATGATATGGTTATAATAAAAATCGAGTATTACATTCTAAGATTCGTAATAAAAATCGTAATTTTTATGAAAAGAACGATAATGAAGCAAAATTGTTGGCTGTCACAAATGAAAATTATAGAATATTTAGTCTGAATAACCAGCGTAAAAGAACATTCTTATCACAAGCCTATATATACTTCGGATATTCAAGTGGATCTAAATTTGTTATTTTGGACGAAGACGACTAGAGGGAAGATGCGACTGATTCTGCTCTCCCTCCTCCTCTTATGGATATACCGGTGCCCGTGCATTATGAGCCACAATAGACCATATATCCCTCAATATATGCTGGATCTTTATTATGGTAGAGCCACTTCATCCGCTTTTAACACTGTCAGAAGCTATAGCAATGTCTTTGGAGGTTGGTTCCATAAGTTTTCTATTTTTTGATTAATTTACAATGATATATAGAATTGAAAAGTTAATGATCACATAAAAATAAATTTGTTCTGCACTTATATAGAATTCTCCCTTTAGCACTTGTTTCATAAATAAACTAATGCTAAGGTTAGGTTAGGTTAAGCCGCCATATCGCACGAGGGATATACTGTATCTGGCGGCGGCCATTTATGGAGCCCATCATAGGCTGGATGGATGGGATTCAACAGGCTGGGCCTGGATTCCTCATGAAAAACTGGAGGACCCGGATTTGAATCCGGATCCTCCAGGGTGGTAAGCCATACTTTTACTCTCGGCCATCCGGCTACTAATGCTGATTAGATCATATGCCATTGAATGCCACAGAATATTTTAGGATTAATGAGTATTTGTTTGAATAATATCACTATTTTCAGATGAGTATTATGAAGAAGGTATTCAACAAGGTATTCGACAACACATTTTGGGTTTCAACGTGAGTAAAACACCTCCCAACGAAAGAATTAAACTAGCAGAGTTAAGACTTTATACGAAAATAGGAAAATATGGGAAGGATGGTAAGTTTACATTTTAATGAAAGCTGCAATACAAAATTCGACTCACTGCATCAACATTTACTTTATTTTTAGATGAAGAAACACAGATAACCATTTTCGACATTTCACCGAGCGGAAAGAGAAAGATGATAACAACCCGATCATTAATTGGTATTTCTAGTTCATGGGAAACCTTTAACGTCACGGATGCTGTTGTGAACTGGCTCGAACATCCAGGTGAAGATCATCGTCTTGAAGTGTACTTGGAAGGCACCGATCAGAAGTATATGAATGTGAGCATCACTCCATATCAAGAGACGGAGCCACTTTTGCTCGTATACTCCATTATGGAAAACAATTCTTTGGAAGATGGATTATTGCAGAGAATGAAACGATCTTACGACACTCATCGAATTAAGAAAAGGAGCGAAGAAGAAGACGAAGATCAAGAGGAAATAACCAACTACATCATAGAGGAACTCGGAAAAAAAGTTACGAAAAAAGGAAAAGTCAAAAGAAGGAAAAACCCCTGTCGCAGAAAACCACTGAAAGTCAATTTTGCTGACATCCATTACGATACTTGGATAATTGCTCCGGAATCATACGAGGTCAGTTGGAATTTTGAATTAATTTAACCAATAATAAAATTGATAATAATTTATTTTATTTAGGCATTCGAATGCACGGGCAAATGCCACTTCCCAATGAGTGCGCATTTAACTCCAACCAAGCACGCCATCATCCAAACACTTATGCATCAGGCCAGCCCCAAAACTGCAGCGAGAGCATGTTGCGTTCCCACTAAACTAGGACCCATTTCGGTTTTGTACGTGGACGGAGATGGACATGTAACCTACAATTATAGTTACGAAGACATGATGGTTCTGGAATGTGGATGTAGATAAAAATTGCGTTTTTTAGTCATTTGCTATATTTTTATTTAATTATTGACTATATAGTTAGTATCACAAATGAAGTCTTTATAGAGTGAAGTAAGTTATTTTTTTCTTATTTTAATAACAGAAAATATTATCACAGCTTCATCTCTATAAATTATTATCGAGTTCTCGATTCTATGTGATTTCAGGAATGTTTTTTAATGAAAACACCATGTAAGATAAAATAAAATTTCTTGAAAGTTTTAAAATTGCATATGTTAGTAATGTATTAATTATATATAAAATTTATATAATAAATCTATAATAGATATACTGTATTTATAAAAAAGTTATAACAATATTTTCTTTTCTTTCGGAAATCGTACATGTAACAAATATGTAAAAATAAATGTAAAGATTTTAGAAAATTGTTTTTTGAAATATTTTCCAAAGAATTCCAGCATTTTACAGTTAATTTTCTTCACGAAATTAGTTTTATTTTGTAAGCAATACAATAATTTATTTTTTTTATTAAATGCTTAACGTGAATGTATGGCACCCGTGGCATCCACCAATAATTTATATGACTGTATAGTAAAATTCCGATAATCCGGCAAAACCGATAATTCGGCATCTGGCAGAATGTATTTAACCATGGTTTTAACCAAGGTTTGGTACAATTGTCGCCTTACCGAAGCATGGTGAAAGTGGTACAGATCGAAAGAGGACATAAACATTCAAAATATTCCTAATGGACCAGGGGTCAAAGGTTAAAGGTTTATGAGATACAGAGGCGTAAAGGCGGCATAGGTAGCGGAGCACGGGAACGGGACGCGTCGCGTCGCAAACTGCGACGAGGCCACGCACAACGTCAAACCGCATGCATCGTTTGCAGCTAACGTAACTTTGCGGCTCTATATCTTTTAAACCTTTGACCGCTGGTCCATTAGTGATTTTATGGGTGTTTCGGCCTCCCTTTCGATCTGTGCCACTTTCACCGTGCTTCAGTAGAGCAGGAATGTCAAACTGAATCCGGCCCTCGACGTGATTTTTTGTGGCCCTCAACATTCTTAGCTAAAATGAAAATCAGAAAAATATGTTATGAGAATAGGAAGTAACTATCGCTTCGTAGCTATGTCATACACTATGATATACTAGTTTCATTTAATGAAATGTAATTGCATGAGTTTTTTTTCGATTGGCCTTATCGGACATATATGTACAGATGACACTAATCTTTCAGATCTCTGACACACATTAAGTGTTTTCTTGCAAGGCCTACATAGTTTTGTACGAAATTTCTTACAAGAAAACAGAAAGCCATAAATGAGAACCTATATTTTTTTTGATAGACAAATATAAATGATCAAGTTCCAAACAATCCTCTTTGAAGGACGTATATAAAGAACGCGCTAATAGGCTTGTTAAAGATTTATTTGTTGTGTTATTAACTTATTTAAAAAATTAAGTAGTTATGGATATTTGAATTATTAAAATTTTAATTAAGCTTTTGTTTTTGAACAGAAAATGTGACTTTTAACGCTTAATCAAAAATTAAAGATTGATAGCGAGAAATAAATTTAAAAAAAATATGTATAATTAAAAGCAATTATGCAATAATTATATATTTTTGTAATATATTTATTAATTACACAATGCTTTTAATTATCCTATCTATATTTCTGAATCCTTATTCCAAAATATATTTAAAAAAAATTTAAATGTGATATGGTCCGCTGCAATCTTACTGGCTCATTAAATGGCCCTTGAATTAAAATGAGTTTGACACGCCTGCAGTAGAGCAACAATTGTACGAAAGGTTGATTTTTATAATAGACAAAAAATAAATGGTTTTTAACTGGTAATCCTGCACTTTAAGGCCTTGACATTTATTTACTTAAGCACAACGATACTTCAGCAGTACCATGACTTTACGAACTTTTGCAATGTTGCCGGATTTTCTGTTTTAGAATTAAAATATAAGGAATTTTTATTTAAAATAACTGCGACGAGGCCACGCACAACGTCAAACCGCATGCATCGTTTGCAGCTAACGTAACTTTGCGGCTCTATATCTTTTAAACCTTTGACCGCTGGTCCATTAGTGATTTTATGGGTGTTTCGGCCTCCCTTTCGATCTGTGCCACTTTCACCGTGCTTCAGTAGAGCAGGAATGTCAAACTGAATCCGGCCCTCGACGTGATTTTTTGTGGCCCTCAACATTCTTAGCTAAAATGAAAATCAGAAAAATATGTTATGAGAATAGGAAGTAACTATCGCTTCGTAGCTATGTCATACACTATGATATACTAGTTTCATAGAGCAGCGATTCTATTATCCATACTGGCAGATTCAAATTTTCAATGTCCTGGAAACGAACATTAAAATCTTCTTTTAAATTTTGCAAATAGCTCGTATATAACAATATATACACTGAGGAAATGCAATCCTTTTCAATAACGGACAATCGCAAATTAAAAATTAATATACAGGTATTTTAAAAAAATTTTATTGGTTTTTAAAATTTATTAAATAATTTTAGTGTATTTTTTCCCTTATATTTATTTCATATGATTTTTTTCCTTACTACATGATATAGCTTTATATCAATAAACAATTAATTTTCAATTTTATTAATAAATTTTTTTGTAATCAATGGGATCTTGATCTTGATTATGCCGATCAATCGCTGGTACATATTCGGCTATCGACCCCCAATAGACCCCTTGATCATCATTGATCCCCTTTAAAATTTCATCGACCCCGTTGGGAACCCCTGCTGTATACTATGAAGGTCAATAGTTAATATGGAGCAAATACTTACTTAATTTTAAAATAATAATATATTTATAATTTGTTTATTTATTGTAAAAAATAGTATGCATTTATACGAAATAAATGTAGGTGAAATATATAATAAACAATTTTTTAAAACCATTGTTAAGATTACCCGAAAAAATTGATGCTGCTCTCATTCACCCAGAAAGAAATTGATTGCGGCTCTCAAGTATTTGAGATTCTCCTAAATGGCTCGTAGTGACATGAAGCTTGGCCACCCCTGTTATATAAGAATAGAAAGGGAATAAATTTAAAAATGAGAAACCGTCTCTGCCAATTTGAGATAGTTGGTTACTTTTATTTTAATATTATTTATTAATATTATATTTTCTAACTTTGTGTAGCAAAAATACAGTATTTATTGTTATGATGTTATTTCAGTTATAGCGAAATAAATTACTTATATTGAATTTTAAATGAAGTTTGCATGTTAAATATTAAAAAACTAAATTTATAAACTCGTATATATTGATCTAAATAACTACACCTGATCTTTTCCTTGGTTATTTTTCATAATGCGAGTTTTTATTTTATTATTTTTGATCATCAAAAATTTATAAAGTACTGTTCTTTAAATTAATATTTATAATACCAATTCAAAATCCGGATTATTTAACGTTTTACAAAATATTTTTCTCTGATTCAGTTTTTTTTTATTAATGTGAAAATTATTGTTAATCTTCGACTTGTTAATCTAAAATCGTTAAACAAAAATAACAAATAGCCGCAGTAACAGTTTTCAAATGCTCGCTATGCGTTTGCAATTATATTTTTATTGCACTTGCTTTATAATTTTTAAATTAACTGATAATACTCTTAGTTTATAGCTTTTTTCGACGTTCTCAAATGCTCGCTATGCGTTTGCAATTATATTTTTATTGCACTTGTTTTATAATTTTTAAATTAACTGATAATACTCTTAGTTTATAGCTTTTTTCGACGTTCTCGAATCAGTAAAGTTTTTACGCGTGCCAACTCTGACACCCGTAAAATCTTTACTGGTACAAGGGGAATTTTATAGCAACTTTTTATTTTATATGATCTTTTATTTTAAAATTTATATATTTTAAATTTGATTATTTTTGAAATCGTTTATATACCTCAGGTAACATAAATAAAAATTATAGGCCTACTTACCAATGTGAATATTAACATTTTACTCTAATTATTAGTTTCATATATCCACATCGTACAGATATATATATTTTGTCTGATTTTTCCTAATTTTGGCACGTAGAATATTTTGGATATGCCATCACTGTTCTAGACGATAAAAAGAAAGTTATTAATTAAACAAAATTTGCGAAAAAATAATTCTGTATTCAAATAAATGATAATAATTCATTCATCTACCTGAGGACAAACAAATGTCTAGTTAAAGAGAAACGAATAGGAAATTTTTTGCAAGAATTATTTGCTCATTTTCAATTTGTTATCTCGAAATGTCAACGTTTTTCTATTGACATCGATTTGAATTGTTTCTAAGATGTCTGATTTTATGCATTTTTAAAATTACGTGTGATATTTGAAATTATGCGTCAAATTTTCTTATATAATTTCTTTAAAATCAATGTTTTACGAAACCTGCCACGCCCTGTAAAACAGTTTCAACTACAAAAAAAAAAAAAAAAATTTAAGTCAGTTCATATTTTTGTATTATACTTGATTAATTTATGCATAATCTCTTCGTATAAAAATGGGCAACTTTTAAATAATAGATTAAATAATAATTGTATAATAGATTTATTATTTGAACAGCATATTTATTATGAATTTTCATTTGAATTATTACTCGTAAATTTCACAATGTAGTTTTTTCTAATTACTATGAATTAATATGTAAAAATAATTAAATAAACAGATACATAATTATGATTTCTAATTAATTATAATCGACAGCATAAATTCTTTTATAATAATTCTTAAGAATTTGTAAAAGATTAAACATTCATTTACAGATTCTTAATAATTGTTCTAAGAAAATTTATGTTATCGATTATAATTAATTAATTAATTACATCTAATAGCATTTTTTTTTTTGAAAACTTATTATTTATTTCTTATTTAATATAATTGAAAAGCTACGAAAATATTAAATAGAAAAAAAAAATTAATATTGGGAAAATTCTATATAGAGTTGTGGGAATTCCTTTAATCAGACTGTTCCAGTTTAATTTCGATTTTTCTTTGTTAAGCGAATCCAATAAATGAGCCATTGTTTAGTTTTCGTTAGATTTAATCCATATATATATTTTTCCTTTCATTGCTAACTAAATTATATCTTAATTGATAGCTGTGATTTCCATAAATAGTTTATTACTTTCGCTTTCTTTTTAGAAAGTGAAAAACGAAACGCGAAAATAAGATTCGCTTTCTAAACAAGAAAGTGAATTATTTTTAAGCGCGTGCAATGAAACCGATTAACATTTAATTTTCATTTTTTAAAAGCCAGTCGACTCAATAATTTATACGCTTGCATTTTAATGTTCGAATTAAAATTTTTATCGTATAAAATTTCTGAGAATTTAAAGAATATAAAATTGAAATATTCTTTCTATTTTTTTTTTAATTTTTTAAATAAATTTAATTAATCGACAATTTGAAACCGATTAATATTTAATAATCCGACATTTAATTTTCATTTTTTAAAAGCCAGTCGACTCAATAATTTATACGCTTGCATTTTATTCTTCCTATCTGTAAAAAAAAAAAATTAAAATGAATAACGAAATCTGATTATGCAAATTAAAACATTCACATAATTTTATTTTTACAGGGGGAGAACAAACTCGTAATTGTAATTTTCTCCATGTCATTAATCAGAACTTGATTTATTACTAGTCATGATAACTAATGAATTAACGAAAAATTTCGAGTAAATTATAATTAAAAACTATCGATTTGCTATTTCCGTTTGTTTTACATCTCAAAAATTTCACAAAAGAACAACAAAAGCTAAAAAAAAGCTTTACAAGTTAGTTACAATATGTAAATATGTATTCTTACACTGTTTATATTGAATGATTCTGTAAAACGAATTTAAAATTAGCACGAATACCAGTAATATTTTTATGTTTAATTTTATTAATGCAAATGAGAATATATTAAGCACACATTGTACCTAATATTCAGTAGAATAATACAGTGTGTTATCTTTCTTTACTGTATGAAACGGACTGTGTTATAAAATTATTTAAAAAATTATAATTTATTACAATAATGTAATAAATTAGCATACTCAGTCGAATTTTCTAGGTTTTTAATACTCCGAGGAAAAAAGACTTTTATTAGAAATTTTCCATCATTTTTGGATAATTTAGAAGCTCCGAAAATAGAAACATTTAGATTTCTCTTCTCTTTTAATTTAATAACCAGCAGAAAAATCGAAATACTGTATTAAAATTTAAAAAACAGTTATTAAGAAAGAAGCAGGAACAAATATACGAAGTAAAAATTGACAATTTTGTTTGTTATTAATATTATATATACTTGGTACTTATTTTAAGCACTGCTCTTGACAGAGTTTAAAACTAATATAAGTCATATTACTGGCATTCTTCTTTTATAAGAGTTCACGTTGTAAGTTAATTAGTGATGACGTCAAAGGAGTTGTTTATGACAACTGCAAGTCGTAAGCCACTAAATCTTGCATAGGAAAAATAATAATTTATATAAAAAATTAATAATAAATAAATCGTTATTATCGTTATTGTGCACAGAATACAAAAACAGCGATTTCTAAAGGAAATAATCCATTCGTTTTTAGACAGAGACTTCAATTTAATCTGACGTTTTCTTCTCACATATAAAAAAATCATTATTTTTGCCGGAAGCAAAATAATAACGATTTGCACTTCTAATATTCTTACAAACTACAACGTGGCTTTTGCATAATTGTGTTATTTTACAGAAAGAATATATTTTACTTTTTAAACGTTTGAAAAAAATCGAAATAAAAATTATACTTTAAATAAAATCGCATTAAAATACAGTATCTCAAAATTTAAATGAAAAATTGATCGTAATTTGAAGACGAATATTTTATGCGGTTTTTACTGTGAGTGAAATATTTTAATTTTCGTAATAGAAAATTTGCATATCTGTGAAAATTTTTTCCTTCTCGTAATAATGACGTCACATATTTCTCCGCATTGAAATTTTTTCATTACACTAATTAAAAAGATAATTTAATAACTTTCCTAACATAATGAAATTAAATAATGAAAATGAAGCCATTTAAGCTTAAAGAGTAGATAGATTGGTTTTATTATTTTATCAGTTCAATTAATCGTAATTATTTTTTAAATTATTCTGACATTTTATTTTCTAGTCTAGATAGAATTTCAATCTTTCTAAAGTTGCTTATATATAAAGTATAGAATATAATGTTTAATTTTCGGTTTTTAAACAGAATAACTCTATATGTATTATATACAGTTTAATAACCTCAGTTTAAACAACAATACATTATTCTTGAGTCGAAATATTTTAAATATTCTGTATATTTTTAACTTTATCGATTTTTCCATTTAACGTTTCTCTAATTAGCATAATAATGAAAAATATCGTTAGGTTTAAGTCGAAATTTTATTATACAGCATTTATTATTGTTATTGTTAACCTTAAAACTGTAAAAATTCCATCTATATTTTTAAATTTTCCTTACGATAAAATAGAAATATAGTATTTACTTTTAAATCGAAAATACCATTTTTAAAATTGAATCCGAAAAACTGTAAAAAAAATCTTAAAAATTTTATTTTTGTTTTTAAATATTAATATTTTTCTTCTCTTTTAATCCATATAAAATCTTTTTATACGCTGGCGAAAGAAAAATGAGGATTAAGTAAATATTTGAATGATATTTAAATTTCATTCATAAATAAAAACAACTTCTGCAATATAACTTTTATTCTACATAAATTGAAATTTTGCTTTGATCCCGTTATATTTTCATAAAACAATTGAAGGAGTTCGTCTTTTTTTTACACATAAAAGTAATGTTTAAAGTTAAACACGGAACCGCTGCAAAAAATAATACTGTACTTTCTTTTTGTTTATTTATAAAATCTTTACATATTTATACGAAAGTGTTTTCTGTGCATACAGACTTATTGCTTATATTTTTATAATGAAGACGTTTCTCTTATTTATATACATGGTATTATCTGAAAGCGTGTATGTTACTGTAGTTGTGAAATCGTAATGCGTTACAGATATGTCTTATAATTAATTTTTGAAGCTCTAAATATTTTTGAATCTATAAAAATCATTATGTCCAAGTTTATTCGTTCGTTAGTCGCTTCGTAATTTATTTCACTGAAACAACTGAAAAGAAGTATGTTTATATTCCATTTTATTATAGATTTTATTCTTGCAAAATTTGCTGCATAATTTTTCTCTTTAAATAACGTTCAAATGCGCCAAGCTGCAAATATCCTAAGTTAAATCATAAATTTAGTCAATAAAATAAATTGTTAGTAAACAGCTAGAGTTGAAGAAGATTTGTCTGAAAGAAGGTAAGCACAAAATGCCATTACAAGATGACAATGTGTGTAGAGAACTGTTTGCCACATCAGCTCAATTACGTAAAGAGTGGAAGATGTCAACAGATGTTCCCAATAGTAACCATGCTATTCGAGATGTTGAATACTGTACATATCTTTCTATGAACTCATATTTGATATTCTCTATACTGGAGAAAAATACATTAAAAATTCTAATCAATAATTTCTTTAATATTATAGATAGCTTACTAATACGAAAGTGTAACGCATTAGAATTTAAATCCGTGTTATAAATATTATCCTGCTTCAAATACTAAATAATTGCTAATGTAAACCAAAGTAAAAATTTGATTAAAAAAATCCTTCTATAATTACTATCATAGAAATAAACCAGCGGCAAAAATATTAATAAGATATTAGTAAATTTTGGTAACATGAGAGAGATTTAGAAATAGTTTCAGTGCCTTATCTCTCGTCAGTATCACGAAGATGCATAGAAATGATCGAATCTACAGGTAATACGGTGTAGCAAAGTATATAAATTCTTATTATACTTTATGGGTGTAATATAATGATAAATTTTTTATCACAGGTTTATAATAAAAAATAAATCATAATTTCGAGCATTCTTAAGTTTCATTAATTTAATAAAATTGCTTTGATATGCTGAAATTCTTTAATAAATATTTTTTATCATCTTGAATTGATTAATGGTCTAAATTCTTCATTAAAATATTGCTTAAACTTTCTGTATCACTTATTATGAACAAACTTTGTTAAACATTAAAATATTAATTATGTAAACAAATGTATAAATTATTTCATTAAATTATTTTATATGTATAACTTATTAGCCTACTTTTCGAAGGAAAATGTGGTTTATAATTACCTTGGCTAATAAAATCACATGCTATCAACTATCTATCTATATTATCCATTAATAACTTTTGAATTAATTAGTAGATTTTTCCGAAATTCGATTTTTTCATCAAAAAAAAAAAAAACCTGATACTTCATGCTTCAAATCTGCAGTTTCAACCATTAAAAAATGACGAATAATGAAATCTCTGTAATAGTTCCCTTAAAACATCTTGGATTAATTAACTGATTTTTATGAAATTTAATTTAAAAATTGTCATTGAAAACGATTTTTATGATACATCAAATAACCCCTTATTTTCGACTATTTAAATATGGCGAACGTTCAAATGTCGGCAGTTTCTCTACAATAACTTTTGAATTATCTGATTGATTTTTATGAAATTCAGTAATAGATCCAGGTTATTAAAATCGATCTCGAAATAAGGTTAATTAACCCTTTAGCTTCATTCATTTAAAAATGACGGGCGTTCAAACATCTGACGTTTTCCCTTAATAATTATTGAATTATTTGATAAATTTTTGACATTCAATAAAGAGGATAAGCCATTGAAGATGACTATGATGACAAAGATTTTAATCCTACGTATTTAATCATTCAAAATTAGCAGACAGGTACGGAAAGTATTAATTTTTTTCAGAGTGCTCTTGCTTATTTTTTATTTTTATCTCTTGTTTAATTCATAGAATATAATAAAATTCCTCATTCAAATTCATTGAAAAATTGGATCAATATAACTTTTTAAATTTTTAAAACGTTTACTCATCCTCTACTATTTTAATTTGTTTTCACTTTTAATTCTGTTTATAGATTTCTCATCTGATGACAATTGATCTTTTTAATTTTTTACATTATCCAATATTTCAAAAACAGTCAACAAAAATATTCTCATAATATATATATACAGGAAAATCAAGAATAGATTATTTTTTATCTCAAATGTAGAAAATTTTAAATGATGTTTTTCGGAACCAAAAAAAATATATATATACATGAGAAGCCAACTAGATCAATAATAATTTTTCACCTGTCATTTTGAATAACAACCTCCTCTTGGCGACATAAAAATACAGTAATAACAGGGAAATTTGTGTCACGCATTCTAATAATTTCGCATTAAAAATTATATTATTCGTCGGATGGGAGAAATTTTAGATTTATTTGAAATTTAAAGTTATTGCGTAATAAATTGGAACGGAATGAGTCACACCTGCCATCCAATTCATTAGAGAACAAGCTAACGTCTGACGCTAACAAGCGCACTTCCCCCTTTTCCACTAAAGGTCAATGATGCACTTGTAACATTATTACATAAATTGTTAGAATATAAGTATTAATGTCTGTAATAAATATATTTGTTTATAGATGATTATTTTGAAGAAGTTGACACTAATAACGGAACTCCATTTATTATACTCGTTAATACCGGACTGAGAATCTCTTTCGGAGGTAAATTTAGGCTTTAAGTTACGTAATATAACCCCTAAGAAAATATTTTATGAATTACATAATTTATAAACTTCAATTGTTAATTTTCTAATGACGATCCGTGTTTCTATAAGTTTTTAAAATATTTATCATTTTTACGTGACAGTTTCTTTCTTTCCTTTTTTTTTTTTAATAATAACGGAAAAGGTCAAATGACATTTTGACCTATATTGTCCTTAGAGGCATTTTCTAAAGAAAAAGTCAACTTTCATCTGGCCGAAATACATTTCAACTGTGATTTAATTTAAAGTTATTGTGACTTCAAAAAGCGGTTCTGAAACATAATTTGATACGGCTTATGATTAATATTTTAGATCGGAAACGCAATTAAATTATTCGTTTAATTGAGCTCGTATTAAAATCGCCGAAGCGATTAATTCTGAAAATATTTAAAAAAGAGTTCTTTAAATTTTATATACTTTAATAGGAAAGCGTGGCACTGATGCAAACTTATTACTATGGAGTACACATATACATCAGTTAGACTGATTCATTATGTTTACTCTTCAGCTGTATTACTCTAAAGTAAACTTATTTAAATTCAATTTAGACGATAGTAAATGCTATTTTATTCTTTTATTTTTAAATTTAAGGAGAGTAACTCTCCTCTCAAAGTGAAATCTACTGTAGCATATTTAAAGAAAATTTCATCTGAAATTATCCATTAAAAAAAATTTAAATAAATGCAGTTTAAAATCTAAATTGAAAATTGCCATTAAAATCTCATTAAACTTTCTATTTTACTTTTTAAAACATTTAAATATTAATAAAGCAAAATTATTAAATTATTCTCGAGCACTTAAGCTTGCATTTTATTATTATTTTTTAGATTAAGCAAATTTTAATACTTTTAATTTATGTTGATACAGGAAGAAGGTTCTTAATGAATCTGAAATACAAAGAGAAAAGAAAGAACATTCTTAAATTTTATATCGATCTCTTGAATGATTGCTGATGATTTGCATAATTTGCGATACAATTAACATAATGAAATTTGTTTTGAGATAAGCGGTTTACAGTCGACATTAATTCTGTATTGAATATCATTTGAAACTATGGCAGAGTGTTTTTGTTTTGCTCTTTCTCTTACAAGATTTTCTCTACCAAGTTTGATGCTTATCTAAATGATGCTCGAGAATCTCTGGAAGTATCAACTAATTCCTGGCTTTATTAATTGACTTTATTAATGTCTCTTAATTCCTGGTGTGCAGTGTTGAGTAATCTGATTTTAGTGCTATACAGAAATCAAAAAAGTTTCGTTTAATATAGAACGACAAAATAAAATTTTACTGAAATAATATGCTGTCTAACAGACATTTCTTTAGATTCGACACGAAAACTAGAAGAGAAAGTAAAACAAAACCTACAGAATAATTTATATGGCTTTAGTTGTTTATGTATTGCTAAATTAATATCGATATATGAGCGTAACTGCCGTAATATTAAAAAAAGAATGCTAAATTATGGACAGTAATTGTTTTAAGAATATTTTTAGACGGCAAGAAAAATCAAAAACTCAATTATATTACGAGAAAAGCAAATGAATAATTTAGATTTAAGTTAAACAATTATTATTATTAACTTATTAAGTTTGGTATGCAGAACTAAAAAAGAAGAAAAAAATAACCGATAATTTAAAGGAAATAGAAAAAAATCGGATCAATTCTAGATAAAATCAGAAGTAAACAGATAAGAAAAGAATATAATATTTAGGCAATATATTAATGGATTAGAGATAGAATAGAAAATGAAAAAAATAGAGATAAAAGACAGAAAAAAATGTAATAGAAGCTAAATGGAAAGATGTTCGAGTGAAGGTCGACTGGTTGCAAAAGCCTTAGCGAATAATGTACAATACTTCTGATGGTAAAAATAGATACAGACTTTGATTGTTAAAATAACAATATTTGTTATTAAATTTGTTAAATTTTGTTGACGAATTTGTTAACATTTTCGAAGATTTCTTAATTTACAAAAATTTCTATTTCGATTTTTAACAATTCGAAATTTTTTATTTCAGAGTAGTAATTCAGTTCATTCAATACCGAAGAGATGATATAAAATATCGAATTTTTATTAATTTTTCTTTTCCGATCGTGTTGATTAATACCTTTTTTTCCCTCTCGAATACATAAAGAGGAAATATTTAGGCGATAATAAAAGATTTGTCATTTGTGAATACCGAAATTCTGGCAATTTCTTTCGATTCATTTTTTTTCCCTCTCGAATATTTGGGCGATAATAAAAGATTTGTCATTTGTGAATACCGAAATTCTGGCAATTTCTTTCGATTCTGACTTTCCTAAAATATCCAGATAAAAGGAATATTATTTCCCAGACTATAGTCACTTTTTTCAATATAAAACGTTATGTGTTCTTTATTTCTTACTTTCCTTTGAAGTTTGCATTTCTATTAAACTTGAGATAAAATTCGAATTTTTCCTTTGAAAGAAAAAAATTCACTCGGAATTTTTCACAGATTAGATATATCCTTTCCTCCTTCAGCAAAATACATTTATAGGAGTTACTTTAGATGAAGTGATATTTTTAAGACGGATAAATGGAGTATGTTTAGATAAAAAAGCGAAATTGAAAGACTTGTTAAAACAAAGTAACGTTGTTGTTGATATAAAAAAAGAAAAAAATCATCTTTCTAATTTTAAACAAATCAAATTATGGCAAATATTCTCTTGGGTCTACATATTGTAATTTATGATCAAAAGCGCTATCAATACTTGTCCTTATAGCTTTTCGTAATGAGGTTAAGAGGATTCTTCCTTTAATGCTACTAGCTATGAATTGTAATATTTCATCATTATATGACAAAATTCCTCCATCAGTTATTGATATATCTTCTGCCAAGTACCAAAAATGATATCATTCAAAATCCATTTTCTTACTTGTTTCATTATTTGCTCGTTTTTTCCTTCCTTTTAAAGTGTCTTTATCAATTTATTTGAGGATTATAGTCCAACGGATAAAGATTAAAAAAATACATGAAAATGTTTTAATGTACGGAAACGCTTTAAAAAAATTTCTTAACAACTGTAAACTGCTTCTTCAATAAAAAATTCCGTACGTTGCGAGTCGTGTTATTCATTTCCTGAATTTACATTTTAAAATATAGAAACATTCTTAAAATTTCCGTTGAGATGACTAAACAAAAATTAAGTGCGTTTTTTTCTTAGAGAGACGACAAAAGGTAGAAAAGTCCAATTGAGATGAATGATGCTACAAGTACGAGAAGGAATTCGATGGAAGAGCGCAAATGCGAAATGAGCCATACGAACAAATGAAGCAACCAGGGAATTTACAAGAATAAAGATGACAGGAAATTCATTCAAAACAAAATCCAATGGACTTAATGCGGAACTGCATACAATTTTAACAATAAGAAGAGAAAGAAAAAAGCTTTTATGAGAGTTCTTTTTCTCTTAAAACGAATTAACCAATTTTTTTTTTCTTAATGAAACTTTGCAAAACTAAACAACAACAACAACAACAAGAATAATTTATTTTTAACCTACTTTCCAAAGGAAAATCAGGCTTATGAGATCACCATACTGTCCTCAGTTTGTCTGCGTGACTTCCACTAATAACTTTTTAACTAATTAGTATATTTACATAAAATTTAATAGTGATGTTTTTCCATTAAAAGTAATCTCGACGTCGTATGATTTTTGTTTTTAAGCTCCAACTTCAGTATTTAAACATGGCGATGTTCAAACTTCTGAAATTTTTCTCTTAATCTATTCTGAAACCATAATATTTATTGGATTTTAAAGAAATTTACCAGAATCTGAACAGTTGAAGATGATTTCGACGACACATCAGTTAATCATTTATCTTCAACCATTTAAAAAAGGCTGACGTTTAAACTTCAAAAACTGAATTACGAAAATATATATAAATAGCAGGTTAATCAGAGTATTAGAGTCGAATTTAATGTAAAATTAATTAATTCAATGTATTCATCCTTTTAAAAATGGCTCATATTCCATCTTCTAAGGTTTCACAATAACAACTATGGAACTATTAAATAGATTGTTATGAAATTAAAGATATAAATTGCCTTATTGAAGACGATTTTGATGATATATATTTTAGTCGTGTGTCTTTAATCATCTCAAAAATTTATTTTGAGATGATTAATCGACGAAAAATAATCGATTAGTTCTTTTCCAGAGGCGCTTGTTATTCGATATAAGGGAAAACTATATCAAATGTTGTATTCAGGTCACACAATTTTAATATTGATAACATACCGTACTCGGTCGATCTCCATAATTAAATGCAGTTGAAAATATTTATTTATCTCGCAAGTAATTAATAGCTTAAACATGGTATCAGTTTTTAAAGTAGTATAATATTTACACTGTAGTTGATAAATGCTTTAAGTTCAAGGGGTGTTTAATATGAACGTAAGATCTTCGTGACATTCAGTGGCATTATAAAAGTAAAAGATTACGTCCTACTCAAATTTTAACTTTATTGACAATCTTTAAATTAAAATGTTCCACACGCTAGTTACTTCTCCTTTCCGTCAAAAAGTTTAATTTTGAAAGATATAAGACTTGTATTGAAAAAGCTGTATCCCAGTAAATTAAAATGCGTATAAAATTCCTCATGTATAAATCATGTTTACATATCAGAAAACTTCTTTAGCAGTTATTTGAAATATTATTACGCATTACTATATCATTAAAATGCATTTTGAAACCATTTAAATAACAGTAAAATTTTTAATTTCTCGATTATTGCAAAGTGAACAGCGATTAATATTATGTGAAATTTGTCCTAAAATCTAATAATTTAAGAGGAAAAATCTACGTTAATTTTAACATTTTTCAAAATTTTGAAATCATTATCTATAATGTTTATTATCTATAATTTTGAAATCATTATCTATGATGATAATTTGATAACCGCCTTTCGACTGGGGAATCCGGATCGAGCCTCGCTGATCAATTTGTTGATTTTTCAAATATGGATCTGTCAATTCTCGTTTCTCTCTCTCTCTCTCGGATAGCCTCTATAATAATAGAGGCCAACCGAGCTTATAGAGTTATTATAATGATTATAAAGGCTTCTATACATATTTCTCTCTTGTGATAAAGCAGTTGCTTACCATATTGGATAATCCGGGTTCAATTCCGGATTCCACACCTCCAGTTTTTTGGAGATCTGGATGAACCGCAAAACAAATAAATATTCCTCTATTCTTATCTTTTCAATAATTCTATCTTTGTGGGCGTAACCAAGTAACAGCATTTCACAAACATGCCTAGATATAACTAATGAGCAGTTAAATGGATATAAAATTCCAACCGACGAACCATTTTAATATAATCGATGAATAGATGAATAGAGTCTTGAGAGGCTAATAGAAGAGATTGAGATGATAGAAATTATCATTAAAACTTTTGATAAACTGCATTAAGTAGTAAATTTTCTGGTCATTGCACTGATTTTTTTCTTGAAGCTAAACTGATAAAAATTTCTATTGATTTATACGAATAAAAGTCATCTCGAAACAGTCGATAAACTACAATCAAAAATTGAATTGTAAATATTTAATGATTGATTTTAGAACAATTGCTTTTGTTAAAATTTCCATTAAATCGGCAATTAATGATTCAGTAAACAAACATTAACAGCATAACAGTACCGAAAATGGCTAACTGAATGTTTCCTAGAGAAATTTCAGCTTATTTACTAATTTTACAAGATAATCTAATTTGTAATTAATTATATTTAATAAAATTTATTTAGAAATTACAGTTTACTAGTAAATCTATTTTTATAACTAAAACAGTGAGGATTTATATTAGCGTGCCAAACTTATTATAGACAAAGCCAAACTTTATCTATAATAAGAATTTAGATAACTTATAATAAACATATCATTATGTCACTCCAAGAATAATCATTATTCTTCTTCTTAACAGCCTTTTGGATACATTGGAATGAAAAATAGTCTCATCACGTACATCATACCAATAATCTGTTATCTAAGCTTATTCCATGTCAGGCATTTCTCAGATGATATCGCTTTTTTTTTCTTTTTTTTCACTTATCGTCATATTTAAAGTCCACATTTCAGAATCCACCTGATATTTTTGTCTGTTTTCTACATCAAATTCTATTTTCCAACTGTCAAAGAGAGTTTATTGTAACTCGAATGGAGAACATCTCGCGTTTAATACTGTAAATCATCTTAACAATCCGACATGTAAGCTACTTCCAAGACATTCAGTGATCGAGAATAAGTCTTTATCGTATACAATACCGACAAATAACATAGTTTGAACTTTATATACAGTGGTACCTCGGTATACGTCCTTAATCCGTTCCAGATCCTTGGACTTATACCAAACAGGACGTATACCAAACGAATTTTTCCCATAAGAAATAAACGGAAAATGATTAATCCGTTCCCATGAGAAAAAATTCTATTATTATTGGCATATTATACATTGATGGGATTGTACACAATAATTTAAACACTGCTTAATACTAAAATATATAAATACAAAAACAATTACAGCAGATAAAATACGAGGAGCAGTCAAAAAGTTCCCGGAATTTCGTTGTAACAATTTATGACCACAATATAGGTACACATTTACTTAATCGCCTTCAAAATAAGCTCCTGCAGAACACACACACTTGTTCCACCGCTCCTGCCATTGCTGGAAACAACGATGAAAGTCCTGCTACTTTATTTGTGTATTTCCTTGCAAAGTAAAATGTTTACTTGAAATATTCTTATAAAGTTATTCACAGGAATTGGAAAAATTTTATTGTACATAACTTGTAATATTGCTTTTAACATTTCTATGCTCAGTTGCATTTTTTCTGAGGTCTAAAACTTATTCTCCACTGAAAAAACTCTTTTGTACCATTGATGCCAGGCCAGCATAATGCAAATCCAATTATTTACTTAATATTCCTGAATGGTATGTTGTTCATATCAAAATAATTAAATATTTCTATCCATCTTGCATTGGTTGCATATTTTGTTCATTCCAAGCATTTATTTTTGTATCATTGACATTTTTTTACATATGATATCTCATCAAAAAGTTCCCTTTCTTATCAGCATGAAATAGCTCCATTTTATCATCAAATTTTGAAATGTATTCAAAACTTTTTTGCACATTTTGCCTATTAATACTACTTTTAAGATTGGTCCAATTAAAATAATCAGCGTTCAAATTGTGATAAGTGAAGTCCTAAATATTGGATACATTTTTCATAAAAACTGTTGGCATTAGATTTGAAGGAATCTATTTTGGACCAACCATTCTTTTCTAAATTTCTTAATTTATTGCGTACAGTAAATGGTAGATACTACATATCAAATCTTTCTTTTAATTTGAATTTTAAATTGCCTATTTGTATCACAACCTCCATAACAGTATTTTTATCATCTTCAATACTTATCACATACAAGTAAAAACATGTGTTGCCAGTTAATTACAATAGCGTCAAGCATCATTTAGTATGAAGTAGAGGAAACTATTAACAACTTTGTGCCATTGCGAAAATGTTAAAAAAGGTTACATGCTCAATCCAGGACAGTTTTCATTGCGGGACAAGCAGCTCAAATCTAGGACAGTCCCGCATAATCTGGGCCGTTTGACTTTTCACTTTAGACCTGGTCCTTTAAGAAACCCCATAACCAGAAATCACATGGGGTGAGATCTAATGAACGAGGAAGCCAAGCTATTGGGAAATAATGGCTGATTATCCATTCGTCTGAACATTTGGTGTAGCACATGTTGAACAGAATGATCAGTGTGAGGTGGTGTGCAATCTTGCATGAATATGGTGTCCTGAAGACACCCATGTTGTCAAAGTTTTTGGATCACAAATGTTATCAATATGTCACAATACCATTGTCCAGAGACAGAACATGTGCGGATCCCAGTTGGAATAACTTCCTCAAAAAAATAGGGCCCAATGATGAAGCTTGCTGTGAAACCATACCATACAGTTACTTTTGCAGCATGCAAGGGCTGTTCATGGATCATGTGAGAGTCTTCACTAGTCCAAATATGGCAGTTGTGCATATTCACTTGGACATTTAGGCAGAAGTGGGCTTTATCTGTCCAAAGAATGTTCCATATCTACATGATAGCAACTGTCACTTGTGCCAGGAACTGAAGTGCAAATATCATATGAAGTTCTGTGTCCCCTTGCTTCAGCTGATAGAAACACTTGATTTTGAATGGATAAAATCATAAAATCCCTTAAACATTACTCCCTCATTCCTGTGATACAGTGGAATAAGGCATATCCATAGTATGAGTAACAGCTGGAACACTTGACATCAATGTGCGATTGACTGGACACCTCCACGACTACTGTAGCCATGTCTTTCACACTAGTTGAGTTAACTTGTTTTCTTCCTCTACTTGGCAGAACACCGAGCTGTCCAGTTCCTTCAAATTTTTCCATCATATTGCAAAGTGCATGTGCAGACATCCTTGGCGTAAGTTCTTCTGATGTTGGAAATGTCTAAGTGCTGCAGCACAATTCTCCTGGTTCTGATAGTAAAGCTTCACTAAAAGAGCTTTCTCTTTCAACGTCGGCATTGTGCAATAGATATGCATATAATGCTTGTGCAGAGCATGCCTTCCCTTTATATCTGGCAAGGCCCATCCCCTGACATTGTCACCAGTATCATTTAATGGAAATCTAATGAGCTGTAGTTCAAGCACCACCTATTGGAGACCTTTTGTACTAACATGTTTTTTTACATAAATTGTAGCAGTCATAAGTAATATCACATTATACGATTTTCACCCGATTCTTGTTGCATTCAGTTTGCGTACGTTGAAATTGTGTAGAAATCGCAATGTGTGATACTGGCCTAAAAGTACATGTATGTATTCTAAATACATAAAACTGACACCAACTGAACCATAAAATTTCCTTTTGCAAAATTCTAATAATTTTCAACAGTTTTTGTTAATTGCATGATTCATATACATTATCACTCATTAATAGAATGGACAATGGAAAACCCATGTTCCATTTATGCAAATCACTCTCTTCTGTTTAAAATAGGCTTGGTTGACAATGTGTTAAGTGAAACAACAACTGAAACCAGAAAACCTGTAGATCTAATGTTATAAGTCAGGGTTACATTCTAGAGTGCTTTCTATTTGATACTAGAATTGACCGTATTTGGTAACTTTTATCATCTAATCATTACTATATTGTCCAATAATACAATGAAATGAATGAAAAACATGATTTAAGTGAAATTTTAATTGCAAAATGTTACACATCAAATTATATGTTATGAATTATGAAAGAGAAAATTATTTTCTAATAATAAGACACACCTTACAATTCATAGTTATGTCCCTAGTTGGTTTTTCTTAATGTCAGTTTTCAATCACTCACTAATACCAATGCCATTCAAATCCCTATCACAGGTTGACTATACCTATGGAGGTCAGCTGGACTGTAGAGGAAGGGGATAGACAAGCCAGGTTGACCTCATATAAATTTTCATAGAGGTAAGATTCTAATTCAGTCCTGGGTCCTTTGATTGGAAAATCATAGCATTTTCATGTCGTGTATCCATCCGATTGACCTATTGCAATATTATTTAACACTAGTATTTTTAGACAGTATTGTATATTTGAGTTAGTACTCATATAAAATGTGGTTACCTGGTTTTCTGCAACTACACTATAGATTTTCAATACAGATTTTATGTCTTTTATGCAGGAAACATCAGAAAATAGGACTTCATTTCATTCTGCTGCCTTAAAAACTAATTTTTAATTAATTTAGTTTTTGCTTGCAGTGTAATAGCGCAGTGTTTTCCAAAATGCGTCCCACTAGGGAGGCATGAGTCTATTGCAACAGGGCATGCAAGAATTAACAAAAACATCATTTTTGAGACAAACAAGCCAAAAAAGAAATTCAAATTGGTGTCAGAAAAAAATGAATCAGAAAAAGGGTTATAAATACAGTACAGTCTGTTCTAAAATGTATTGCAGGTTGCTCCTGGAGGATGAGAAACCAGTTGTTGTTCGATTGCAGCTCCAGGAATAGTGACGATGAGTGTATTGACGTAAAATAGAATCGTCCTTTGTATAGGAAATAGGGGGAAGCTTCGGAATGGAGGAGGTGATCATAAAGACTGAGGCGACATAATTAATGGCTCAGTTACTATTAAGAGTTCACTTTAAAATAACAGATTATTATTATTATTATTATTATTATTTTTTAACAGAGATAAACATCGAAAAACTGTAAAAATAAATTATGGTAATGTATAATACTTATTATTAAAGATATTAAATATATATTATACTATAATTATGGTGTATGTATAATACTTTTTTCCGGTAACGCTGCACAAGTTTATAAAAAATTGCTCAAGCAAAAACTCGATGTGCTCAAAGTAATAAATGTCAGGATCCTAAACTGCAGGATTGCCTTTTAACTTATATTTCGAAAAGTTTCGGTTATTATCCACTATCTAAAGTAATGTCTTACAAACCGAATGAATACGTAACTTGAATAATGTAAAAAACTCTCCATATATTGCAGTATTTTTATATGTTACATTCGATAGTTCGGCATATTCGGCTAATACAGGGGTCGGCAAACTGCGGCTCGCGAGCCCATGCGGCTTATATTATTATATTATTTATTTAATATATCAGGGGTGGCCAAATTTCGGCTCGCGAGCCACATGCGGCTCTTTGGTATGTACACGTGGTTCTGAAATAATATTGAAAATAAAACTATTATAGTTTCATTTATAAAATTTTAAGGAATTTTATTCACATAATGGCGATTTCATTTGTTTTATAGGTCTCGCAAAACTTCGTGGCATTAAGATGCGCGAAGCGTGATGTTAGGGAGGCGAAAGCGAATGTGGAGGGGGTATACACAAGGAATGGAGGGGATAGTTGAGTACATGGTAGGCAGGGCAACCAAAGAAAGCGATTAATAAGTGAGCACACTGGGGTCCTCTACTGGGCAAGACAATGTTAGCAATGCGAAATGTGAAAGCGGGGAATCTAGGGAAAGCACGTGTAGTTGTTTTTTGTGTACTGTAGTTGCGCGAAATATATTTATGGCTCTCGAGTAATTTTTAAATTGTTGTGAAATTTGGCTCTTCTGTCTGAAAAGTTTGCCAACCCCTGGGCTAATATATTCAAAGAATCAGATTCTTTGTATTCTACTATGCAATATAAAAAAATGCTTAATGTATATCGAATGTCACTATATGTGACGAAATAATGTCGGAAAGGCAAAAAAAAAAAAAAATTAATATTGAATCTGCTGAAATTATCTTTAAATATTAAAAACTTAAATTATATTTTTTTCTTATTTAAAAAATTTTGATTTTTGAAATGGCGATTCTTTAATTTTTGTATTTGGTACTAGAGGCGCTTTGAAGTCGCATGCATTATTGCGATTAAAGTTGTTTTAATTAAAGGTATTATAGAAATTTTTATTAAATGATTGAGATGGCAACATTGATCTATGAAGTGCATATTGGATTCATTCCATATATCAATCTATCAAGTAAGTTTATAAATTTTTCAGTACCTAAAACAAAAAGTTTGTAATAAATGATAATAAAATTTAAACAAAGTAGAAATAATTCAGTTTTTCATTATCAAATCGCCATATAAGTTTAAGAAGACAAGTAAAAAAAAATACTTAAATATATATAAAATTTAAAAAATTGGACCTGGATCCTTCAAGATGGTGACAGGTTCTTTCTGATTAATTTTATTTTACAGAAAACATAATACAACTATTAGAAAAAAGTATCAAATTGTATGAAAATTAAATTAATTTCTAATTGTATACATATTTAGAACAGCACACACAGTTAACATAATTTTTAAAAATAAAACATTTCAATACTTTTTGTGAAAATTATCCATGGTTTCCGATGGATTTCAATTTGTTTTCAATTATTATGACTGTTGCTGCTGATATTAGTATGTTTTCTCCTTAATATAAATATCTGTAAAATATGTGTTAACCTGATAAACGTATCATTCTAGCAAGTTTATTGCTCAGTATCTGAAAAATTTCAATAGCGTTAAACAGGTATGACATTGCTATAAATTCGAATAACTCGTATAAAAAAAAAAATAATAAATCCTTGTAGAGTTATAGTGATGATAAACATATATTTAAAATTAAGTGTAGTACAGTACTACTTATCCAAATTATTATTATAGAATTATATAAGCACATTTAGTACTAGTTACAGGCGGTCAGATTTTGTCTTAAAAATGTTCATTTTTTTATTTTAAAAAATGAATTTATTACATTATATAATACAACGTGTCCCAACTTTAAAAAGAAATATTTGTGTGACAGAGGTTAAAATTTAAGTCGTATTATTTTTGTGTGGTACTAAAAAGCACCGATAGGTAGAGCTGCACGTGCTCAATCTTTTGTGCCCACCACAGGCAGTCGATAAAATTTAAATTACAATATTTCCAACTGTTCACCATCAATGGCAACCACACGTAGTCGAAGAACGAAATTCGCTCAACTTTTTGCAATGTATCGACTGTAATGATTACACATGCATCGATGATTAATTGTTCAAGTTTCTCAAGTGTACTGGGATTTTTTTAATGTATGTGATGTCCTTCAAGTAGCCCCATAGGAAGGAATTGCATAGATTCAAAACCGGCGAATATGCGGTTTACATATTCGCCGGTAATCATATGTCCCGCCACCTATCGTGCTTTATTAGCACTACACGGAAATAATACATGACTTAAATTTTAACCTCTATCACACAAATATGCTAAAAAAATAAATTTTTATCGCTAACTGTTTTTTCAGATATTACTTTTTAAAGTTGGAGTGTCCTTTTCGGGACACCCCGTATGATGCTTCATAAAAAATATATATAAAAATAAATTTCACGTACCTGTAGTGTTATGAAAAATCCAAATAAGAAATATAATGTAGTTTGTATAAAATAATTTACTTTTCAGGAGAAAAACTTTACAAACACAAGAGAAAAGCAAAGAAAAAAAAAATCTTTGCTTAAATCCATTTATACAAATAATTGAAGAAAAATTCTATACATATAAAATTATATTTTTCTTCAATTATTTTGGTAATATTTTATGATGTGAATCTTTTATAACATAAAATATACAAGGTTCACTTCAGTTCTTTGAATGTCGGATAAAATTCGTTTTAAGACAGAATTAAAATAAGTATAATATTTGTAGAATTAAACTTGCAATTATAATTAATTTTAATTCTAAAAAATTCCACAAATGTATTTTCATTTTAGAAACGTATTTCTTCATTGGGAGCATCCATTAAACTGTGTCATCCAATTTCGAATATCTTTTGTTTCCCTTCCTCTCTTTCGTCATTTTTCATCACTCCAAGTTTGACATTCTGATCGTGACGTCGCAAATTTGAAGATTCTTTTCTACTTAAAAATTTTTTCTCTGATTTTATGATAAAAAAAATACATAAAAATAGTAGCAAATAGCAAACACTTTACACTGGTACTTTGTTACATATTGATCGTGACGTCGCAAATTTGAAGATTCTTTTTTACTTAAAAATTTTTTCTCTGATTTTATGATAAAAAAAAAAAAAATACATAAAAATAGTAGCAAATAGCAAACACTTTACACTGGTACTTTGTTACACATATTCTTTGATTTTATCAAAGAAATGCATAAAATATAAAATAGCAAACACTTTACACTAGTACTTTGTGGCAGTTTACACTGGTGCATATTCTTTGATTTTATGAAAAAAATGAATAAAATAGTAGAAAATAGCAAACACTATACACTGGTACTTTGTGGCACTTTACACTGGTACATATTGTTTGATTTTATGAAAAAAAGCATATAAAATAGTGGAAAATAGCAAAAATTTTATACTTTACTTTGTTACACATGATCTTTAATTTTCAAATGAATCTTGGACAACTGATTTATGACTATGTCTGAGAACTACATAGGTATCATTTTATCTAAAAAAAAATTATAAAAATATTTCTCGAACTGACAACAGATTTACAAAGTGAAAAAATAAATAAATTTATATATGAAAAAATTGCAACATAGTTTAATGGCACAGTCATTGAAGCAACATACTTTTATTATAGGTTTTTATCTCTAGAAAGCAGCCACAGAAGTTCACTTTAAAAACAATAAATAAAATATTTTAAAAATATACAAAAAAATAATAGCAGTTAGTTTAAGAGATAAATATTGATATAACAGCAAAATAAAATAATAAAAAAAAATATTTGTCAGGAGTGGGATTCGAACCCACGCCCACATACGTGGACCAGAATTCACATCACCACCTAGTGGAGAAGGTATTAACCTTGAGTCTGGCGCCTTAGACCGCTCGGCCATCCTGACATGAGCTTCCAACCGCAAATTAACACTTAAATAATTAATCAAATGTAATTAGTCATTTAAATAAACAAATTTAAGTTTATAATAGCATATGATACTTTCCATAACTATTTATTCCAACTTTGTTTGAATGCAAACGTTTAGGCATGAATTAAACAACAAATACATTATTATATATTATAAATTAATTCGACATTGGCGATAGTTCAGCCATCTAGTGGCGAATTAAGTAAATTTTTAAATGCGTAATTAATACGATAACTTAATAAATTAAAGTTTAATATCATTTATTAGAAATGTAAATAATTAATATTATATTTAAGTTTAAACAGAATGTTTCTGAAATATATAAAAATTGGCAACTTTAAGGCATTTAATTGTATTTAATTAATTATTTACGTAACAAGTGTTGCCACGTCTGATAATGCAAGAAATGTTATTAAAAGAAACTGCGTGGGGCCTCCTAACTCGCTTCTGGAAGCGATTCAATCATTGATCAGAAGGACGTTGAACTTCGTAAATATTCCATTTTCTCTATTGTGGACTAAATTTACATGGAGGAAAAAGAAATGAAGCAGAAATAAAGATTTATGACAGAAAGACCTTACGAGGAGGGTTCCGCTGCGTATTGTAAGATGTCTGCTTTGTATTGAAGACGATAGAAACTCCTGGTTGACTTAACGAAAAATATCTTTCTATATACTTTCTTATTTAAATAATAATAATAATAATAGTAATAATATTTACTTTTAACGAGAGGAAGTATAAATGCCAAGGGGTGAAATAGCAAACATGGGTAGTAATCTGACCGCCAATCAATAGATGGCGCTTCCAGCTACGCTAAGTTTGAATAGTTTACGTCAATAAAAGCTCAGAGTTTTAGTTAATAAAACTAAAACGTAATACAAAATTTTTATTTTGATAAAAATGGCTGAAAAATCGCTCGGCGGATAAAAGGTAATTGGATTTTGATTTATGAAAACGATTTTTTCTCATTTCAATTTGTTACGTTGTCGTAATGGAATTACGCCTGGATGACATATGCGGCGCAAAAAGTGATTGATAAGTATAAAGCAGGTTTGAGTTATTAAGTGGCGAAATTTCTGTTTCGTTGGTTCGGCGTTTTGTATCGTCTAGGGGAAGCTCTTGTTTACGACAGATTAATTTGATTTGGGCATCCGGGACTTGTAAATGACACCGAGAACATTTCCCACAACCCTAAAGCCAATTTGGTCCCACATTGGCCCTGGGATGTCCTATAGGCGGTGTCCAAAGCTGAAACCATCCAACAGTCAACTCCCAAAATACTCATCAATCTTCGACACGAGTCTGGCTCAAATCGGAGCAATTAAAGACCTATCATTCATCCTGTGTTTTATTTCCTCCCTTAGGAGTAGTTACTGTAAAGACACAAACTACTATCCTCGCTCTCTTACTGACTGCTGTTGATACTCTTAATCCACTGATGGCTTTGTCTTCTAACTTTGCTTCTTCCTCCATTTCTTTCTTTTCTTGTTTTTTCAGCTGCAATTGATTTTTCTAGCTTCTTTTAAAAAACGAAGAAAAGGTATGTTTACTGCTCCGTTCGTGCGCGTTATTAGGCATATATGCATAAATTATATATTATACTATAGACTGCAATGGTCAAGCTATCAGGAATAAGAATTTAAGGAGTAATGGATAGTGTATGTTATCAGAAGTAAACATTATACTATAGACTGCAATGGTTTAAGCTATCAGGAGTATGAATTAAAGCAGTAATGGGTAGTTTATGCTACCAGGAATAAGGATTATAAGAATAGTGGATAGTTCAAGCTATCAGGAATAAGAATTTAAGGAGTAATGGATAGTGTATGTTATCAGAAGTAAGAATTATAGGAATTATTGATAGTTTATACTATCAGGAATATCTTGATCTATCCATTATTTCTTCAATTCTAACTCCTGATAGTATAAATTATCCATTATTCTTATTATTCTTACTCCTGATACGATATACTATCCATTACTCCTTTAATTTTTACTCCTGATAGTTTGAACTATCTATTATTCCTTCAATTCTATCAAGAGTAAGAATTAAAGGAGTAATGGCATACTCCAGGAGTAAGAATTATAGAAATAATGGATAGTTTATACTATCAGGAGTTAGCTTAAACTATCCACTATTCCTTCAAAACCTCCTAACCCCTTCTTATCAGAAGTAAGAATTATAGGAATTATTGATAGTTTATACTATCAGGAATATCTTGATCTATCCATTATTTCTTCAATTCTAACTCCTGATAGTATAAATTATCCATTATTCTTATTATTCTTACTCCTGATACGATATACTATCCATTACTCCTTTAATTTTTACTCCTGATAGTTTGAACTATCTATTATTCCTTCAATTCTATCAAGAGTAAGAATTAAAGGAGTAATGGCATACTCCAGGAGTAAGAATTATTTCTATAATTCTTACTCCTGGAGTACGCTATCAGGAGTAAGAATTATAGAAATAATGGATAGTTTTTACTATCAGGAGTTAGCTTAAACTATCCACTATTCCTTCAAAACCTCCTAACCCCTTCTCCTGATAAATTCCTTCTAACTCCTGAGAATATAAAATATCCATTACTCCTTTAATTCTTACTCCTGATAGTTTGAACTATCTATTATTCCTTCAGTTCTATCAGGAATAAGAATTAAAGGAGTAATGGATAGTAGTATGCTATTAGGAGTAAGAATTATAGGAATAGTAGACTATCTACTATTACTACTATAGTAGTCTACTATCTACTATAGTAGTCTACTATCTACTATAGTAGACTATCTATAGTTCAAGCTACTAGGAATAAGAATTAAAGTAGTAATAAGCAGTTTATGCTATCAAGAATAAGAATTAAAGGAGTAATAGGCAGTTTATTCTATCAGAAGTAGATAAAAGGAATCCTTGATGACGTAGGCTACATGTCATGCTAAACATCATATTATATTGACTTACGCATTCTATTTATATGCTATAAACCTATAAACGATGCTTACGTTTCGCTCAGTTTGTTGCAAGAAAAAATTTCTAGAAGTAACAGCAGTGGTGCAAACACGTAGTGTAAAGATACGTATTCCTACCCTATTATCCTCCTATACGTACTTTTTCCTCATGTATTTCCTAACGATATCCTATTTTCAGTATTAAAAAACGCTCGATTACCGCACTCTTCCTCAACTATACATCCTAGAGATTAATTTCACTCCGCGCTGCTAGAAAGAAGCGAAGTAGTAGCGTAGCAGTAAAAATAGTATTTTATCCACTTCTTTAGAGTGGGAATGAAACTCTAGTAGTTGCGCCGTTCGCGTTGCGATAACGCGTATAAATATAGTGCACTTACCGATAAAAACTAGCGCGCGCATTTTATTACGCGAATAAAACCGAACTTTTTATGTAATTCGGTTGCGTATGCGTTATCGCAGATGACGTGCAAAAAAAAAGTCATCTTATATTCGCGCGCGCGATTTATTTGATCCCTTTACGAATGAAATTAGAAACGGTCGCGCGCGTTCAAAATTTCGAGTATAAAATAATATGCGTAACGCGTGTGTTATCAATAACAGAGATGGGCGCATTACAGTGGTAAGAGAGGGGTGGTATTAAGGTGACGATAAGAAATTCTGTATCTGCTAAAGGAGGCATATGTAAAGGCAGTGAACGTTTAAAGATGGCATTGGAAGGAGATAGAGAAAATAATTTATCGACTTTACGCCTAAAAAAAAGGAATTATATAAATGAAAAGACATTAATGCTAAAGTAGTAATTCAAGACCTTTCAATTTTTTTCCCTCCCCTCTCCGAATTTAAACGCCAATTGAAAAAGATAAGACAGAGTCGATGATTTTTGGAGAATCAAAGCAGATAAGAGAGACAAGAAGACAAATGAGACAACAGCGGCTTTTTGTCTGCACACGCACACGCGCAAAAAAAAGAGCGCAATGCTTTAGATAATGCTGATTAGAGAGGGTCGATTTGCAAAGACAAAACCAGCTCGATAAGACGTCCATTTGCGAGTAAGTTATTAAAGTAAATGAGAGAGATGAGAGAGAGAGAGAGCGAGCGAGAGCGCTATGGCTTCTTTCACAAAGGAACACAGCTGCAGTTGCAGTTGAAAGCCGATCTGGAGTTTGAACAGATGGACCGCGTTGGGGTTGAACGTCAAGTGTATGGTTGAATGCAATGAATGACACTTGGTCGTCCCCCCGCCGTTCGACACATCCGCAAGTGAAATCAGACAGATGGTAAAGATTTGACGCACTTAATACCAAATATTGTCTTATATATAGTGGGATTTTTGGATGGGTCGGGCACACGTTATATAGCCATATGGACGGGGGAGTGACTCATCTTTAACTGACGTCATTTCGTGAGTCAGTGTAAAAACCTTTCCAATACAAGTCGCGAGAAGATGTAAATTCCATTAATGGAAAACTGTAAGGGTGGTAGACTGTCTGAGATATTAATTGTGTTAGAGAGACAGTCTTGAGTGAATCTGAAGGAGAGAACACAGAGAGAGAGCGCGTGTATCTAGGTTAAGCTGTCTTCCTGCAAATAGTTGGAATTTAATTTAGTGTAATAGAACGGAATGGGTCTGTCAGAGTATACCAGCTGCTGCCTTGGTGAGCCCATATAGGCTTGGTATTAGGGTAGAGACGGTCGATAGAAGAATGCCACGGTATTGGTCAAGTCGGAGACTTTACTATCGCTTAAGTGATTTCTTGCAAGGAACTCGTCGATCGTTTGTTCGTAGACGGACGACAGTTTTTGGAAGCTAGAGCCACCTTAAGCTATCCTCGAATTCTCCAATAGCACGGCGGGCGGATCTAAGGTGTTGGGATCTAAGAAAAATTCTGATAGATCCTGACAGTTACGCGGATGAAGGGATTCGCTTCTCGTCTCCATTCTCTTTTTCTTATTCCACTTTTCAAACTAAAGAAGTTTCTTCTGTGTGTTTCTTTTTTTTTACTACTGCAGCTACTCAAAAATCTATTTTTATTTAACGTCCATGTTTGTTTTTTGTTTTTAAGTTGCAGAGTAATTTTGTCAAGTTGGAGTCGCGTATAACCTGATTGCTGGCTTCAATTAGTGAAGTCTATGTTTGATAAATACCATATGTAGCTTCGGGGTAAGCGATTCAGCCATTCGACCTGACAGTGACGTATTGAAGCGGTTCCCTCAGGACCCTCTCGGTTCTCATACATAATACAACAGTCTCCGATGCCTTTAGGCGTCTGTCAACTGGGTTCCGGAGAATATTTCTACTTTTATGTCATCTGACAAGATGGAAAAGTTTGGAAAACTGTACAGCATCCACGCGAGAAGAGATTTCTAAAATTCGCGAGAAATAATATACCGTAAGCGAGTGGAAACAAGCGCGAACGAGTGAAGAAAAAGAAGAGAGAGATGCTTCAAAACAAGTGTTTTCCTGATACTTTTTGGATATTTTATCTATCCTCTTATCTTCCGATCAGTCGGATGTCGATAGCGAGCCGAGCAAAAGTTGGAAATTAAAAGAAGAAGAAGGGGGAAAGAGAGGAGGAAAGAAAAAAAATTCGAAATCGTTGTTGCTAATGAGTCAGGTCATTAACGTGAATTGTTTTTGGTGTTAAAAAGATCGTCATTTGTGCAAAACCGATAACAACAGACGATTGGATCGAACGGATTACATATATACAGTGTGACGTTGCGTAAAACTCGCTTTTATGTGTGCAATCGGCCAAGTTTTTACTTCCGAAAATTATGAGGGAAAAAAAATCGAATGCACAACAAAACTGTAGATGCACTAAAACATCGATTTACTGAGAATTGCTTACATTAGTGGTTTCAGTCGCTGTCAGTATAGATGGCCACTAAAAATCGGAAAATAATTAATTAATATCCTCGTATCCGAATTTTTTCTATCAGTTTGGAATTTTAGATGTTTAGATAAAAGTGTGGCGATCGTTTCTGCAAACTCTCGATGGCGATTGTGGCGATAAACGTGAAGAATTTTTACTACGCGACGTTCAGACTTCGGAGAAAAATCAAATTTAGAACATAATTATCGCGCTCAAAATTCTATAAATGGCACTAATGTCAACTGCTATTGCTTAATTCATGTCTACTTATGGACGAATCGCGATCAGAATAAATTTACTGGTATAAAATGCTCAAATTTGGTGCCTAAAGAGTTTCTGAAGAGCAAAGGGGCAGTTTCCAGCTTTCAGCGCGAATAACTCGTTCCTAAAATAGTAAAAAAACATAATTAATTATACTGAAGTGAAGATTGTAGTTTCAGAAAAGCCATTTTGGTGGAGGTGGAATGAGCAGGACGAAAGAATTATCAAAAGTTTTCGAAACTAACTCTTTAAGTCTTGGAAATGCGACAGTTCTCCACTGATTATAATATCGCAGGAGAGGTAGGTGATGGTGATAAATGCGTTTGAATTTCTTTTCCACTTCTTCCAAGATACAGTGGTCAAAATTTTGTCACGGAAGAAACGGATGCAATTGAAGGGAGACAAGAATAGAAAACATTAGGATTCCTCTTTTCTCATTTGAATATAGACAGAGCAATCCAGTGCACATTACGTCTTTCCCATCGTCTACAGTTCGAGAGGGGGGACGCGTGGAGAGAGAAATGCATAAGAGAAAAGAAAAGGGGGGAGGGTAAGAATCATTTTCTCCTTCCTTCAACTAATCTTCCTCAGACGGCGAAGAGTTGTGTCCGATGGAATTTACGAGCGTGAAATGCAATGTTTCGGCCTGAATGGAAGTCGTTGAAAACTTAAAAGCAAAATGGATTTGCGTTTGTACGAGATGAGGAGTGGAAAAGATCGACGTAGTAAAGCGGAAACATCTTCATGCCAGAGCGATCACCTGCTCCTTCATTTGACAAACATATATGCGCAATCGATATAACCATTTCCCTTCTATTTCGTAAAGCGCGCACAGTCTGACATGTGTAGGGACGAAAGGACAAAATAGAGGAAGGAATGTCTTCCTAATGAATATCGTCTGATGAATGTTAAGCGGGAGAGTGCGATCAAGCGAACACAAGCGACGAATCTGCTGTTTTCGGTAAAGACAGCTGCTCGCTTTCTCTGACCCATCCACATATAAAGATCAGGAGTTACAGAGTTTTCCTCAGTTGAGAAAAGTAATCCCGAAAACTTCCGAACAGAATTCTAAAAATCTGCTCTTTAATAACGTTCATTTATTCTTACTTTTTTCTTTTTTATATATATTCTCTTCCCGATTTTTCCTCGTTATTTTCGCTCCGTTTGAGAAAAATGCAATTTTTGCACGGTCGGATACTTCAAAATCCGTTTTTTTTTTCTGTTTTTTTACATCATCCGCGGGTTGCGGTCTCACCATCTGTCTATCAGTTGCATGGTCACTAGAAGCAGGATGTTGACTATCTTCAAACGTTATGAGGCTTGATACCAGCGCTCGTAAGCTCTTATCTGAAACCCTAGAACGCATTGTTTCGCCTTAAATGGTTCTTGTCGTCAGCTTCTTGCCCCTCGCCGAATATCTTTCCTCCATTCATACTTTTATGTGTCCCCAGTTCGGGGGGAAGTATCGATCGTTTTCCACACATACACACACACGCACACACATACACTCACTCACACACACACCGGAGACAATATTTTAGAAGTTTTATGATAGAAGAGCAGAGAAAGTTTCGATAAGAATAACGTTCTTTTTAAGGTCTGCCAGTCAAGAGAGTGCGATAGAGCCGAGGCTATTTTCTTGATGTCCTAACACATTCTACAGCCAGGGCGACAAAAGTCCATTTATTTTTGACATTAATAGAAGACTCGCATATAAAGCGACAAGGTAAATAAATTACTGCTTCCAGTCGGAAAAAAATTTTTTAAAAATATGTTTTCGATTTTGGTAAACAAAAGAGCGATAAAAATAGAAAGTAAGAGTGAAGAAATGTAGAAAAGATAGCATTATTGTCTTCTATTTATTCAAGTTGGCAAAACAGGATCAATGAAAGAATCGTTATCGAGAGCGATAAAGGATCTTAAAAGATGCTTAACATATTTATGAAAAGATGCTCTGGAGATGAATGGAAAGAAGAAGATAAGTTTAGAGATGATTTATTTAAAAAAAAACATCATCATTTTATATATTTATTTTTCTGGTAGAAAAAAGAAAAAGAATTAATGTTTATATCACCTAAAGAAGGGTTTGATCGCGTTAGAAGACGTCTTTGGACATCTTTCCATTACTCTGGCCGGACATTTTTCCAACCTCAATATTTCTGTAATATAAATGTTGATACGGCAATTTCCAAAGGATGGGATCAACGGCCCTCGGGCTGTTAGACATATGGGATAGAACCGTGTGCGACCACAAGATACAGAATTACATCGACACAGACTGGCGACTGTGATAGGAGGAAATTGATGGGGATTCGTCTTTGCACACACACACACACTTATAGGGACTTTTTCTTATAGCCCTGAGCCTTTTGACTGTTTGTGGAACTGTTGCCTTAGGAGCTAATAATGGGACACACATTTCCGTTGATCTTACTGACTCGTTTTTTTTTTTTTCTTGAAACTTATTTTTGCAGCTCCGTCAGCAAAAAGTTACAAATGCAGTTTAGAAAATATGCAACTCTACGATAAAGTGAATAAGAAGAAGTGGTTCTAGCTCCGAGGTAATTGAGACTGTTCTCTCCAACCGGATAAAAATGCCATTATAAGAATAAAATATAAAAATTTTTCCATTTTTAAATATTTAAAATTTTATAAAAAATAAACATCCCCGGAAGGTATTAAATTTGTTACCTGCCTGGAATGTATTTTTTTTAATTTAATCGTGTTTTAAATTCCGTTAACGAAGTGGTTAATTAAGTAATGCGTGTAAGTTTGAATGATTTTCTTTCTTAACGTGGGAGGGAGAGAGGAAGAAAAAAAAAATGTTTGCAACTCTTTTCTAAGTTTGTCTTGCAGTGAAGCGAAGAGACAGTTGCAAGACTCCCACATCTTGCTTGACACAGTCCGCTGTCAGGAGAACGAAAGGCGGACGACAACCAACCAATCACTATCCAACGACGTCTGACAACTGCAACATTACTGGAGGTTCACTCTGTTCTCTAATGAATCCCGGTCCTGACTGCAGCACGTCAGTCTGCTTGCTAGAATGGATGTGGATGAAACGTTCTCTTGGCTTACACGTGCTTTCTGTCTAGCTATTTCGGTGTGAACAGGTAAACAGGTAAGTTTTTTTTTTCGATATTTTACCATTTACCAAACTTATTTTTAACTTCTGCTCCACCATCGTCGAATATAACGTATTTCTGGTTTTGTTTCCTGTAAAACGTGCTTTACTGCACGCTAGCGGGCTTTGCAGGGAAGCACCCGTTTGCAGGGAAGCACCCGCACGATTTATTCTACAAATTAAGTTGTATTAATTAAAATTAACAGCGTAATTTTTAAAAATTCAATTATACACGTACAATTAATAATACTCGTATTATTAATATTTTTAATCGTTTTCTGACTGCGTATTTTGCCCGAAAATGCAAAAGTATATATATATCTGTGTATGTGTGTTTTACTGGCAACAGATGTTGCTATTTTTCGACTTCTCATCCCACAACAGATTTCATAAATTGGCAAGCAGGTGTCTGATGACGTCAGTGAAAATAGAGTGGAGAGATCATAGGGAGAGAGAGCTCTTGTCATCGCTAAGTGTCCTGCGACCCTTGACATCTGTCGATCCCCGATCTTCAATTATACCTTGACAATCACAAGATCTGTACCTCTCCGATGATTAACGCTCTGGGATATTTTTTGAGAAGAACAAAAAACACGCTTCATCCACTTCGTAAGTACGAGAATAAACTAATTGCCAAGATTTAAAATTTTATAATTATCATTTTAAGGTAGCCACTGTAGGTCTGTCGCTCTCGATTTTTTTTTTCTCTCTCTCTCGAATGTCGTCACCTGTAGAGTAAATCTTTACAAAATAAGATTTTTACACATCAAGAGCATTACGGGGATTAATTTTCAATCGCCATGCACTGTCAATCTCATTATGACCATCCTCAATGCAGTGGGAGCGACAAACAGAGGGAGAGAACTTCTATCGCTTATAATTGACGAAGTGGGGACTGCCCGTCTGCTATAGACACCTTTTTTTTTCTGGGCTGAATGTAAAGTGCTTTTCGCTGCTGCTGCTTGCCACAGATTGGATAAGACAGATGGTATGTTTGTTCTGCACACAGGCTTGGTTGGCCGTGAATTATGGCTATCAGTGAAAATGGCCCGGAGTCCGATCGTAAATTAGGGTTTCGCAACATTGTCGCTACTTTCAAATCGTCTCTTGCGTCATTTCATCACGTTATTGGTGGGGGATTCTTATATTAAACCCGGGATAGACAGTGCGGACTTATGGACAGAAGTTGTTGATGGTACACATAAAAACGAATGCCATAACGACATCGTTATGCGAATCTGTATTTGGATGTGGTTTTCTTCTATTGCCACTCGTTTCTATCGAAATCCATAAGCCGACACTAGCATAAACATAATATTTTTTTTTAGCGGCGGTCTAATATAGTTAACAAAAACTTTCCTGTTGAAGTACTTCCTGTGAAATTTTTTCCATAATATACTCCTCCTTATCAGCTACAGAAATGTATTTTTTATGGCTTGTAAACTAAAATTTCTTAATTTTTTTTAACATTCTTTCTTTCGTCACTTGATTAAGCGAAAAGTGGAGTAATCTTTTTGCGGAAAATATATAAAAAAGTCTATTAAATTAAAGCGTTGATTGATATATCTAAACGGGATTAGTTCGTCGTCAGTTAATTTTTTTTTATATACAAATGGTGCTGTTTGTACCAGAAACAGGTACGGATAAGAGAGCAAAATTATTCCCTAACTCATTATTAAAAGAGTTTCAACCAGACTGTAACAGAGACTGGCGTCAGTTACATTAAATCTGTCACAACACGAGAGAAATTTCTCTTGTGCTCTCAACAATGAAGCACGAGTCGTGTATTAACATGCAAATCACAGGCAAGAGGAGCGAATCGGCTTTTGCCTGCTATATATCATTTCCTTTCCATATGACAGCGCTAGTGTCGTCACTACTAAGAAGTGAACAGTTTTTTTATACTACAGGGAGAAAGATGTTCGCAAATGGACGCAATTTGTGAATCACAGGAATTGGAAAACAATTTGAAATTCATATCTGACTGAGACATCATTTATCTGGCAGGGTGGGAGAGAGATCTTCTTTTCCAAGAATGAAAAATGGCGTTGGCTTTGCACAAAGCGTTATCTGAACTGCTAGTCTTCGATCATTCAATCGTACATTTATAATCGTAACATATAATCAAATTATTGTTGGCTTTGTTACATATTTTATGAGGTTTTACTCTGCGGGGGTACAACGAATCAATGAAGGAATTTTTCCACTATTCCTGATGCTCATCAATAACAACCCACTTACTAATGGGCTGCAGTCAGAGAACCATCAATTTTGTGAATTAAAACGGGATACGAGAGATTTTCCCCCCTCGCTCTCTCTTTGGGATTGTCAGAGTCGACAACATATGCGACCGATGAATTATGGAAAGTCTACAAGAGCAGACTTGCAGCACTTTGTTTCTTCCGGATCCGGAGACAGGTCGGTGACAGAACCTCTACTTATATGAGAGATGTTTTCCATTAGGAACGTTTCTTTTGGCTCCATGGTCATTCCTCCTCTAATATATCTCCACTTGAAGTGGATCAGATTCAGTGAAGAACAACAAAACTGCAACAAATCGGTATTCAGCAGCTCCGTCTATTGTTTAGAACATATCCTGACTTAATTCAATTCAAATAGCAGATAAGGACTGAAACTGTAGCCACATAACTCTTCTAATTCTTCTCCCATCGATATATAACAAACACGACCCTTAAGTGATCTAAATCCTGCAGGCAGAAGGATTTTAATCTACTTTCAACGCATAAATATATAACAAAAAAACGACCCTTAAGTGATCTAAATCCTGCAGGCAGAAGGATTTTAATCTACTTTCAACGCATAAAAAATGCAGGGGAAGTAAATAAACAGTTATAAATTGGCATTACGTCAGTTTATTTGTTTATATATCTTATATATTTATATATTATAAATTTTACTGACAGTACCGACCTCGAATCGCGCCGATAAATCAAGTTGCACAATCAATTCAATTAATTTTATTCGTTGAAAAACCAGATAACGAAGAGTCGCCGCGCATCCTGAACTTTAATCTTTAAGATTTTTAATTAAAAACTTAAGGAAGTAAACTCGATTAACCTCTATCGTCTAACTCCGTAAATTAGAACTTATAAAAACATTATTCAAATATTATTTTAGATGAGTTCTTCTGTCCTAGATAAGTGGATCAGGTTTTTCGAGGTTTTATTCTTCGTTATTTTATTTTTTTAAGCTGGCTAATTGGAGACGTGAAATCATTAAGTTAAAAAAAAAGTAAAAAAGTATGAATTTGCATCGAGGAGTGCCTTGGGGAGAAAGGACTTCTAATTAGCTCTTAAGTGTGTTAGATTTTTTTTCTTTATTTTCTGATTGATGCGGTTAAAAACCTCTTTAACAATGCGAAACTTTCAGAGATGTAATTTATGTCTTCTTTGAAGAAGAGGTTAAGCCACTGCACGTCGTTAGAGCTTCGCATCTTCTTAATTAATGTAATTTTTAGAAAATTAAAACGAAAAAATATATATATTTTTAAATAATTTTCTCAACATATGCAGTAGATCTTTTGACAATGTTTGCTAAAATTCGGAATCTCTTACTGAAGGTGTCACCATACAGAATATCTTATTAAAGGTGTTAGCATACCGAATCTCTCATTAAAGGTGTTAGTATACTGAATCTCTCACTAAAGGTGTTAGAATACAGAATCTCTTACTAAAGGACTCTCTTACTAAATTTATGTCTTCTTCGGGAAGAAGTTAAGTCATTGGACGTCGTTAGATCTTCACATTCTCTTAATTAATATAATTTTTAGAAAATACAAACATAAAATATATATATTTTTAAATAATTTTTTCGATATATGTAGTAGATCTTTAGACAATGTTTGCTAAATTTCTGAATCTCTTACTGAAGGTGTCACCATACAGAATCTCTTACTAAAGGTTTTAGAATACAGAATCTCTTATTAAAGGTATTAGCATACCGAATTTCTCACTAGAGGTGATAGCATACCGAATCTCACTAAAGGTGTTAACATACCGAATCTCTCACTAAAGGTGTTAACATATAGAATCTCTTACTAAAGCTTGTTAGCATACCGAATCTCTCACTAGAGGTGTTAGCATACCGAATCTCACTAAAGATGTTAACATACCGAATCTCTCACTAAAGGTGTTAACATATAGAATCTCTTACTAAAGCTGTTAGCATACAAAATCTCTCACTAAAGCTGTTATACAAAATCTCTTACTAAAGTGTTATCATACAGAATCTCTAATTAAAGGTGTTAGAATACAGAATCTCTTACTAAAAGTGTTAGAATATAGGATCTTTTATTAAAGGTGTTAGAATATGAAATCTTTTAACAATGGTGTGAGAATCTCTGAAAATAACAGTGTCAGTAAACGTGTTATAATCGTGACAACAGGTCACGATACTTAACGCAACCAGTGTCGAGTCACGATAATTTTTCCAAAAGGAAAAGCAGTTTTCCAGTTAAAACTCGCGAATCATATTTATTTATAGAGAGAAAGTGGTAAACCATCTTATTTTAATCTTTTAAAAAACGTAAGTTGTAATTTTTTTCCAATTTTTAGGTCAAATTTCTACACCGCAACAAGTAGCCATATTGATATCCTGTATATCACCAGCAGATGCAATTCTTAGATCCATAAACACGTTTATAAGTTCAAAATGGATAATTTTTCACTCTTCAAAATATCTAATAAAACTGCTGAAAATTTACATCAATCTGGTTTAACAAAGGGGATGTTTCAAGGATGCATAACTGTAAATGATTGTTCTTTAGCTAACTTAATGAAATTTTCTTTTTTTACGTAATTCTTTTTCTCTCATGTTTTAATCACTCTCAAGTATAACATTAATGAAATTACTTTGAGCTAAAATGTCACTAAAGCTACTTAAAACTAAAAAAGTGTTTCTATTTTATGCAGAAAAATAAAGTTATTTTGAACATATCTATGATTATAATTGGTTCTTGTCCGTAGAATCGATTTCAACGCCAATTATTTCATATTTTTAATACTCTAAATGACGCTAATCTGATATAGATTCTATAAAGAGTCTGTTCCTTTTGCAGCGAATTAAAATTCATTATTAAAATTTTCTTCTCGAGTTGCATGCCACGCAAGCAGATTTCGCTGTCATGCAAACTATAAAAATTGCTTTGGTTGCATGTAAAAATATTATACAAATAAATAAAAAAAAACTGCAATAATTTGCGATTTTTATCGCAAATTTAGAGAAAATTTTAATAAACGAATTTACTTCCTTGAACAGGTTTTGTTTGTTTAAATAACGAAATTTATTTTTTTTTACTTTTTTCTCTAAGCGAAGTTCTTTCTCACTGTAAGACTTTGCTACAGCAAGAGTTTAAATAATTTTCTTGCTCTTGCTCCACGGAGTCTGTAAAGTTTAAGATTTAGTCCATGTTTTAACTCCATTTTTGCACATGAATGCCAGATCCAGCATTGTTCTCTTCTTTAAGTACTCATCGTCGTCATCAGTCAAATAGAAAAATGTGATTTTTATTATAATTTTACTGCTGTGAGCGAAGTTACACGCTTTGCAAAGAGCACAATGTGCAGGTTTTCGATGCATCAGCATCCAGACAATGCGTTTTATCTGCGTGTTAAAAACTATCGCGAGCCTTTTATTATTTTAACAAAAACCCTCGAAACATTGAATACATCAACTCGAATGAATATTTAGCGGTTTTTTTTCTGCGGATAGCAGATTTTTGTACCGTTTTTTTGCGGTATAAACACAAAATAGAGATGAATCTGACGAGTAATTTGTCTGAAAGCAGACTCGGGATATAGGCGGAGTATTTTGATAACGGACTATGTGGTTCCAGCTGTCTGCTTCAGTTATTAATGGAGAGGAGAGAGTGACATTGGAGTAATAGACTGAAAACATTTCGTACACACTCGGGTTTCCTCTGCATCCTTGAGAAATATTAAACCTTCCAGTCTCTTGTTGACTCAATCGGTGTTGTTTTATTTTCAAACTGTAAACACACTCTTATTCATTCAATCTGCCCAAAAGTCATCTAAACGAGTATCAAGTTTCCAAACAATTTCGGGGATTACATCGTCATCCGAAGTCTTAACAACATTATTTGATTTTATGACACCGCATCAAGTAAAATTAATAAATATGACAGAGATATAAATTCACAACATATCATACAAGCGAATTACTTAGCATTAGCTCTATCCGTGTTTGCATATTTGCGAGATAAGTACTTCTTATTTTATAGATACTTCTTTAGAAACTTTTATGAATTTATAAAAATGCTTTAGATTAAATTAAAGTATGTGAAAGGTAAAACATTCTATACCACATAATCAACCGGATTACTTAGAATAATTTTTATACGCTGTTAAAATACGTCCTTATTAATGAGATATTTTCATAGATCACCTAAAAGGTACTGTTTCCACTTTAAACGTCTGTAGTCGGTTCAGGCCTTGTTAAACAGTTAGGCACTCTTAAAGATAGCAGAAAATTTATACTTATCGCACCAGAAAATAATTTAGAAGTTTTCTCACTAAGCATTACTTTTATATTATACGCGCAACTCGGAAATATTTTGTTGTTTTATGAATCCGTATTAATCGTTATTAAAATCTAAGATATGTTTTAATATTTCTTGCCTAATATGCAAACGAATTACTTAAAATAACATTAAATATATGTTTATAAAATACTTTTATTAATTTAAATATTCCTATAAATTACTTAAACCTGTTTCTCAGCTATTTTGGAATTTTTATTGCCTGTCGAGGACATGATATATGCTGTAATTTTATAGATCTAGTTAAAGAAAAATAAAAGAATGAAACCAAGAATTAACTTCCCCATTCCATGTGCAATTAAATTACTTAGCAGTTATGTTCATCTGCCGTTTAAAATCATTTAACCCTTACATTTTTAAAAAATTTTTAAACATTTATTAAATGAAATTGAAATTTAAAGACTAATTAATAATTTTTGACACAAATGCAGGTGAATTACTTAAAATGGTTTCGATATCTGTGATAGTTTGCTTAATATGCAAATTTTTATAGGACTTGATTCAGTATGGGAGAATCGCAGCCTAGTGTTTTGACACAGGAGCCTATTACCAAGGGGACGCTACTAGGCCCTCTTTCTCTGTCTCCCACAAGCGTAGACCCATTAGCCCTCCTCGCTTGGAGATGCCAAGATCAATTCCCTGACACACGCCACGTGATTAAGGTGAGTTGTGACATTTAACCCTTTGCTTCTTATGATATTTTAATAAAATGTAAATTCATTTGTTATATCTTTTCAAGGTGTATCCCAGAGACCAAGATAACGAATGGTTGATCCACGTGCAATCTGCTCGAGATAGCGAAGAACAAAATTTAGAAGTTATTGTCAAATCAGGACATTTGTATTATCGTGCTATTCGAGATATCTCGGCCGAAGAGGAACTCTTCGTCTGGTTTGGTGAAGATTTAAACGACATTCTCCAACTTCCTATGATACCTTCTACTACAGTAGACGGTGAGTTTTAATGAAGATAAATTTCCTATCCTATTTTTTTTTCTTTTTTTTCTTAGAGGAGAAAAAATGCACGAAGACATGCAATTTTAATTTTCAATGATGATGAAGTATGTATGGTAATTTATGATGATTTTTTATATCTTTGATTTTATTTATGGAAATATTTTATATTTTCGATATATGTTTGCATTTCTTTATACTTTCTAGTGTTTCTTTTCATTATTTTCTATTGTTTGCGTTACTCTTCTATCTTCTTAGGTTGCATACGAAGAGTGTAAACATGAAGATTGCTTACAGAGTTACCATAAAAGTTTAGCTCATTAATTAATCTCTTCAGAGATAATTTAAATTTTTATATGCATTATGTGTTCATTGGCATGACTAAAGAGTTTTTAAATATTTTTTTTCAATAAATTTATCCCTGGATATTTCTTTCAGTGGAAGACATTCTCTCGTTGCAGGTAACAAACGTTATTACTGTATTCTCTGCCAGAAATTATTCAAATATCCGAATTCTGTGATTTCTCATCTGCTCTACCGTTGCGAAAGACGTAATCTTCCACCGGTTATGGAAACATCGACGAAAACTAGAACCAAGGTGAAAAGTTTCGACATAGCGTCGTTGACAACAACCGAGAACGACGTTCGACCCGCAAAAAGACTCATGACAGATTCTTCTGCACCCATCAAGTACGACGATTGCCCTCAACAGATAGACGTCTCTTCAAACTCTTTCAAAATCCCCGCTCTAGGTTCAGAATCCAATAATCTGAGTGCGTTCAAGAAAGTGGATAAGTCTCACTCCTTTAACATTTTCCCCAGATTACCAAGCGACGTACTACCGACTACTACCAGTTATCCGCTTCCTCCCTATCCGGCTCCCAGTTCTCCACAGGACAGTACTACCTTAGTAACATCACTCACTAGTGCTTTCGTACCGGCTCATCTAGGAGAACCGCTCGATAAAGTGAAAGTCAGGTACGAGAGCCGTGCTCTAATACCTGCTCCCTTCAGTTCTAGAAGTTCCAACTTGCATCTACCTTACTCCAAACCGTTTCCGTCACCCGTAGACAATTTCACTAACAAAACTTTACCTTCGGCTCTGCTATCGTTTTTACCACCCTCTCTGGCGGCACTGACACTACCCGCCCAAAATTGGTGTGCGAAATGCAATGCTAGCTTTAGGATGACTAGCGACTTGGTGTATCACATGAGGAGCCATCATAAAAGGGAAGCAGATGCAACCAAACAAAGAAGGGAGGAAAAATTGAAGTGTAACATCTGCAACGAAACTTTTCGCGAACGCCATCACCTCACTAGACACATGACGTCACACCAGTGATTAACATCGATTGGTTCAAAAGTCGTAAGAGTGTTTTGTTTTCTCTGTTGTGTTGTGGCTTTGTACATAAGAGAGTATTGTTGTAACCTGACCTTCTAGAGATATTGCTATGTTTTTGTGCTGTCAGGTATGTTTTCAAAGAAAAATTAAAAATAAATCGATATAAATTCCAAACTTTAAATTATTTTTTTTATCAATTTTAATTAATTTTAAATCGAAAAAGTCGAGACTACAACGATAATTTTTTCACTCATTTTTTTTATTAAAAAATCTTAGTACATTAACACCCCCTACGTTTATAAATTGTTAATTGATTATAAAGAGCAGTTATGTGTATATAAACGTCTAAAAAAAGCTTTATAAAAAGCAATAATTATAAATAAACATTTTCCCTAATATTCAGGGAAAATAATTACGAGTTGTGATGATTGTCACTTCATGTTTTGATATATGGACTGTATGCATGCTATAGAGAAGTGTTTCTTCAACCGTACCTGTTACTTATCCTGACTGGCTCATTATGGAATTCGTGAAAGGCTTTATGAGGAGGAAAGCGAAATGGACGTTCGGTGGTCGTTTTTTTCCCATCTGGGGATGCAGTTCTATAACGACCTTCGTCTGGTTCACCTGGTATTGTTCTCACTTTATCTGTAGTAGTTCTCGTCGGTTTTGTTGTCTTGTCGTAGATGGGTCTTGTTGTTTTATCTCGAGATTTCGTAGTTCTGTCGTATACTGGCCTAGTGGTTTTCTCTTGAGGTTTTGTCGTTTTTTCGCGTGGTCTTGTGGTTCTCTCATAGGCAGGAGTTGGTCTTGTAGTTCTGTCTCGAGGTCTAGTAGTTTTATCATAGGTAGGAGTTGGTTTTGTAGTTCTGTCTCGAGGTCTTGTTGTCCTATCATAGACAGCGGTGGTTTTTGTAATTTTATCACGAGGTTTCGTAGTTCTATCATAGACAGAGGTGGTTTTTGTAGTTTTATCTCGAGGCCTCGTAGTTCTGTCATAAGCAGAAGTGGTTTTTGTGATTTTATCCCGGGGTTTTGTAGTTCTATCATAAGAAGGGGTTGGTCTTGTAGTTTTCTCTCTGAATCTCGTCGTTTTATCTCGAGGTCTAGTCGTTCTGTCATAGGCAGGGGTTGGTTTTGTAATTTTATCTCGAGGAGTTGTTTTGTCATAAGTAGGTCTTGTAGTTTTCTCTCTAAATCTCGTCGTTTTATCTCGAGGTCTAGTAGTTCTCTCATCAGGTGTTGGTCTTGTAGTTTTCTCTCTTAATCTGGTCGTTTTATCTCGAGGTCTGGTAGTTCTATCATAAGAAGGGGTTGGTCTTGTAGTTTTCTCTCTAAATCTCGTCGTTTTATCTCGAGGTCTAGTAGTTCTCTCATATCCAGTGGTGGTTTTAGTAATTTTATCTCGAGGTCTAGTAGTTTTCTCATATCCAGTGGTGGTTTTAGTAATTTTATCTCGAGGTCTAGTAGTTCTTTCATATCCAGTGGTGGTTTTAGTAATTTTATCTCGGGGTCTCGTTGTTCTCTCATAGGAAGGAGTTGGTCTTGTGGTTTTATCTCGAGGAGTTGTTTTATCATAAGTAGGTTTTGTAGTTTTCTCTCGAGGCCTCGTAGTTCTATCATAAGCAGGGGTAGTTTTTGTGATTTTATCACGGGGTTTCGTAGTTCTGTCATAGGGAGAGGTTAGCCTTGTAGTTTTCTCTGGAGGTCTAGTCGTTTTATCTCGTGGTCTCGTAGTTCTCTCATAGGGAGAAGTTGTTTTTTCTCGAAAAGTTGTTGTTTTTTCCCTCGAAGGCCTAGTAGTTTTTTCGTAAGGCTTTGTTGTTTTCACTCTATGTGTTCTTGTGGTCTTCTCAGTACGTCTTGTAGGTTTAGTAGTCCTGCCAGTTCCTGGATAACTTGGAGTAGTGATTCTAATTGGACGTACAGGTTCAGAATGGAAAGCATGAAATGCTTCATGAGGAGGAAACCTTATCGGAGCTTTAGTGACAGAAGATTCTTCTCTTCCCGAAATCGGTGATTTTTTTATTAAACGATGATCAGTACCTGAACTAAATCTTGGTCTATCGACAATAACATGTTTGCCATCCATAAACCTACGGCTTCCGGATCTCGAAGGTTTTCTATGAGTAATCCTCGAATCTTGTAACTCAATACTATAGTCGCCATTAGGATAAATCGTTCTAAAAATCGCAACTGGAGCAGAAGTACTAGAGTCATTATTAAGTGGATTTATAGTTGCAATATCAGAAGGAATATCAGGAAAATCCGTAGAATGTTCTTGAGCACGATTTTTCGATGATTTAGAGTTAATTCGCCTTCTTTTCAGAGCTGATCCAGATTTAGGTCTTTTAGATCCTCTTCTACGATTAGGAGATTTAGATGTATCTGGTCTTTCTGTTCCATGAATCATAATTAAAGGGATATCAGTATATCCATCAGGAAATCTCGGCTTGGCACGTTCTTCAAAAGGAAAACTTCCGTTGGTATTGTAAATATTACTAAGATTTGCAGATGGATAAGTTACATTTTGGGAATATGAAGGTTGTGCATTTACTGTTTCGTAATGAAATTCGTGAAAGGCCGTGTGAGGTGGAATGCCAATCTTATCATTCGGTGGCTTAGCTGTAACTGGTCTTCTGGAGACTAAATCAGTTAATTCATGAGAAGATGTAAATCCCGATTGTTGGCTATCTGGAAATCTCGGTTTTGGAATCCTTCTACGCTTCTGTGGTCTTTCTGTTAAGATGCGATGATTTCCATCAGGATACCTCGGTCTAGATATTACTTTTGGAGCTAATTCTCTGGTTTTATCTTTAACAGATTCGTAATGGAAATCGTGAAACGCCTTATGAGGAGGTATACTTCCTGAAGTAGGCCTGGATGTCCTTTTAGTTGAAAATTCAGTTAATCCGTGTGAAGGTCTGCGAGTAACTTTAGTATGGTCACCATCTGGATAGCGAAAAGAAGTTCGAGGTTGTTGAGTTTTATTATAGATATCTTCTCCAACGGGATAGTTTCCATCAGGATATCTTGGTCTAGATACTTTTTTAGGTCTGTTGGTTATAGAATGACCATTGGGAGGTTTTATTTTTACATTTTGATAATGGAAATCGTGAAAAGCTTTATGAGGAGGTATGCGATCCTTTTTAGGTTGATTAATAGGTCTTTCAGTAACTGAACTAGTAGGCCTACGTCTAAGAGGTCTCCGAGTTCCTCTTCTATTATTTTCATCAGGAAATTGAGAAGGAATCCGGGGTCTTGCAGTTCTATGTATTTCAGGACTCGAAGTTACAACACGATGATCACCATCAGGATATCTTGGTTTATGAACAGTTGAGGGAGCTGAAGTCGATATTTGAACATCAGGAGTTATAATTTTTATCGTTTCGTGATGAAAATCGTGAAACGCTTTATGAGGTGGTATTCTAACAGAAGTTCTCGATGGTTTCGCAGTAGTTACTTTTCTAGTAGCAGAATCAGTTTGCCGATGCGTAGGCCTTGGTCTTTCAGTTATTCTGTGATGATCATCATCCGGAAATCGAGAAGGAATTTTAGTTCTTCTTTGAGTTTGGGGTCTTCTTGTTGTATGGCGATCGTCTTCATCAGTTCTAGTTGGCTTGGTTGCAAAATCGTGAGTTGTCACTTTTACGGGTTGTTGATGAAAATCGTGGAAAGCCTTATGTGAAGGTATTCGAACTGGTTTGGCAGTACCTAATCGTCTTGTAGGTTTTCGAGAAGGTGTTGGTCTGTGAGTTATCCTACGATTATTCGTATCCGGATATCGAGAACTATCAGGTTTTTCAGTAGTTCTAGATTTCTCCGTTGTAACTCTTGATTTTGTGGTACCAGGTGTGTCTTCTGGAGGTTTGACCTTCACAGTTTGGTAGTGAAAATCGTGGAAAGCCTTGTGTGGTGGTAGTCGCCCCGTTTGCGAACGTAAATCACCAGTTGGGCCTTCTGTGGAACCAGTATTTTCCCGAGAAGACGTAGGCCTTGGCCTTTGAGTTCTTCGACGACCAGTATCCTGAACACGTGAGGGTTTTCTTGACCTACTGATAACTTTACGTGTAGGTTTTCTTCTTCTACCACGACGATCTCCGTTAGGCAAACCAGATCTACTTGGAACATTTCCAGATAAGGTCCTTACTTTCTCATCAGAAACCTTTCTATCTCCATCAGGATATCCAGATTCTGGCGTGTTCTGCTCTGTTTCAACAATTCTCGGCAGGACAGGTTCGTAATTAAATTCATGAAATGCTTTGTGAGGTGGCAATCTGATTATTTCTCTCCTCTTCCTGCTACGGTTATGTGTTCCATAATTATGCAGAAATAATAAACCAGGATTAAAATTCTTAAATATGGAAGAGGAATAGTCTTTTCCCTTCTTTATAGATGGAAAAACGTGAACGTTATTAACATCGATAACTTGTCCACTTGCAGATGAAAACTTGGAGACGTTCTGGAGGATGAAGTAGGATGCAAGAAGTTGCAGAATGATCTACAAAAATTCGTGCAAATTCTATTAAAAAATATATTTTTTTTTCGTTCTTATCGATATAATTTTAACAAAATTAATTATTTAAATGCCATTTAAAACCAAAAATGAGCACACAAATTAAATTAAAAATATACGAAGAGCAGAGCGAGAAAATAATAATATTGTTTCTGTTATCGTTTCGACAAAAATGGTTTTTAGAGCTTCATTTACTTCTAAACATTTTTGTTCTTCATTTATCGGATAATTTTGACAAAAACCAGCTGGCCTGTCTCGCTTTTACTTTTTTTTTTCCATGACGCAGAAAAGGATCTGGTTCGGTTATCAATTATCTAGATGATATCGAAGAAACATCTAACAGAACCTAACATAACTGCGGAAAAGTAAAAATTCCAATAAAAGTATCCGTAAAGAGAGAAGAAGAGAGAGAAAGGGGAGAAGACTATATATAAAAAAACCAAAAAAAAAAAAATCTATTTACTATCAGTAAAGTTCTATCTGAAAAACCTTTGATTACATTTCCAATGGACAATCTCTACTTACCATTGTCGAATCCTGAAGTTGATATCTCATTCTCTCCTATATAGGAGATCTTAAGGACATCACATGATCTGTAATCTCGTCCAATGATGTATCTTTATATAGAAGGTCACACTTTCGATGTGAGAAGCAGGCCAGGCCTGTAGAGCACACAGATACACACACACACACTTCTCTCTCTCTTTGCTCACAATGCAACAATAGCAGAGAGACCGAGTTGTTGGTGCGAAACCCAAAATTGCAATGAAAGTAAGATCCGGTTTAACATTATTGTTAAACCGACATTCTTTTTTTTTATTATTTTATTAACACTCAGAAGTCATTGGACTTGAGAAGAATACAAGGTAATCTATTATAATTATATATTCCTTTCAAGATTTTTAATAGACGAAGAGAGAAAAAAACTAGCCAAAAATTCTCGTTTTCGAACCTTGTGCTAATTACGCTCATGTGAATAAGGAAAAATAACAGTCTACACAGACGAAATCAAGGATACAGACGTTAGTTATAATGCACGACGTACGTTGTTTTGGCGCAATATGCCAAGTTTTTGCTCCACAATATCCTCAACCAATCGGATATATCGTCTTTTAGTAGGGAGTTTGGGATCTTTAACGTCAGGTTTTATTTATTTAGGGGGGTTAAGAGATCAAGAGAGAGTGTATGGCAGGTGGTTTGGTGGATGTGATCGTTCTCCTGGAAAATTACAAAGCTCTCTCAGAGGGGTGGAGTGCAGTAGATCCGATTGAATGATCTCTTTGAAAGTAATTAGCTAACGGGATACCATCAGGGGATCGAATTGATTAATTATGTTTATTATCGATGATTTCGGTATCGTGATTTTTGGCCGGAAAACAATATCCTTGCACTGGTATTTCTCTCTACAAGGTCGCATATAGCACGCTTGACCCCAATCGAGTTAACTCCGTCAAAACAAGTTTTGTAGAAGAAAACACGCGGGAAAGAATGTTTATTTTCTAAAATAACGCCAAAAGTCGCATTTTCCCTGATTTTTTCGCCGTAACAGGGCGAAATAATCGATTTTTCTCCTGTTAACCCGGCTTTTTTAATCGAGTTAATGTCGAAAGTTCGTAAACTTCGAGTTTAAAGTTTTTTTTATGTGTTTATTATCGGATTTTCGTCCTTATTATTATTATTAGTAGTAGTAGTAGTAGTAGTAATGATAATTTAGTTTAGAAAATGGAGACTTTTTTTGGAAATTTTCCTTTCCTGTAAGGTCACTCTTAGCCGTTTATCGATTTTTATAACTATTTTATGGTTGAAGGAAAGCTATAAATTTCTTTTTATATTTTTTTTAACTTATTCTAATTATAACATACTCTTTTTTTAACTACTCTTTTTTAAAGATGCATTTAAGGACAACTCGTTTGCTGTACGACTTAAAATTTTATTCATTCTTGAGGAAATTTACCCTTAAAATACGTTATGAAACAATCACACACGTTCGCTTTTCTCGGGTGATAAACAACGTAGACGCGTTGTCAATCTTTTTAATTTACTTCCTTGATAACACGTGTGACTTATTATCATCATTATTATCTGTTAAAGAAACGTCACGACGTGTGAGAATGGGAGATGATCTCGTGTCATTACAGGTGAACCGCACATGTGGGTCAGGGTTTGAATCCCAAGTAGGTCATGGAGACTTTTTTAAATCTCACACGTGATGTAAAATTATTTAACTAGTTTATTAAATACTATAAATTACGTCACTTAAATGAATTACACAAGTATTTATTACATTATTTACAATTTGAACTTGGTTATTAATTCCTTCTCCCTCTTACACAACTTCAGAGAAAGTTTATACAAGTTTTCACGCTTTTATACAATTTTTCCTTTAACTGTTAAACAGGAAAATTTAATATATGAGGAATAACCAAAAAATACTTTTCAATTTAACTTATTTTATGAATTTTACAGCAATATATAATTATAAAATATATATATATTTTTTTTACTTTTTGAGGCAGAAAATTTTAAATATATTTTTGCATTTTTTTTTTTTACTTTTTATTGTAGAATTTTTTAATTGAAAACGTGACAATATTTTCATGCATCATAAAATACACAATAATATGAAATTTCCGATTTTTAACTATTTTAGAATAAAATAGTGTCACTGTTTTTTTATTTTATCAATTTTTTACTTATTTAGAGTCTATCAGTTTCTTATTGTTTTAGAGAATGTCAATTTTTTAATTTATTTTATACTCTAGAATAATTAGAAATTGATATATTCCAGAACAGAAATTGATATTTTATTAGAAATTGATATTCCGTAAGAAATTGATACATTCTAGAATAGTAAGAAATTGATATATTATAGAACAATAAAAAATTGATACATTATTGAACAATAAGAAATTGATATATTATAGATCGATAGGAAATTGATATATTCTAGAACAGTAAGAAATTGATATATTATAGAACGATAGGAAATTGATACATTATTGAACAATAAGAAATTGACATAGAACAATAAAAAATTGATATAGATTCATAGGAAATTGATACATTCCACAACGATAAGAAATTGATATATTCTAGAATAGTAAGAAATTGATATAATCTGAAACAATAGGAAATTGATATATTCTAGAACAGAAAAACTGACGTACAGTTTTCTAAAAGAGTAAAAAATTCACATACTGCATTCTAGAATAATAATAAATTCATAAACTCTAAAACAGTAAAAAATTGATTCATTCAAAAATAATAAAAATTCTTATAAAGATTTTAGAGATGTTTTATGATGAAAATTTCTTTTCTGGTACTGAAAACAAGCAAAATTTTAAAATTTAACAGAAGCACAGTCAGTGATTTTTTTCCTCTTTCTATACGACGCACTTTCATTGTGTCAACTTATTAAGTCATCTATGTTTATTTAGTGTTCTTCCACGCTCCATTCAAGTGATCCTTTATACCGACAGGACCCATAACCCACTTCCGAAACTGTCGATTGACGCGGAAACTGGGAGAAGGAAACGGAGAATAATAGGAGTGCTTTGTGACAAACTCGGCTTCTTCCGGGTGCTGGGAATAAATTTCTCTTTCATAGTCTTCTTGATGTAAGTGAGTCTGTTCTAACCTTTCTACTTTTCTATAATGCGTGTGGGTATAGGCTCGACTTCGGTACTTTTCTCTGCTTCTCCCTGTTTCTGCTCGAAGCGACTTCCTCTTTCTGACTTCGACCACCCACTGGAAAGGCATGAAATCATCGGATGGAACATCTCGTCTACGTTGGATATGACTGGATTCCAAGGTTGGTCCGCTGCGTCGTTGTCCTCCGTGACAATGTGTCGTTAGGATGAGCACCAAAATCGCTACGCTACTCTGAAATTAAACGAATGATATGCATATGTTTACAAGGCGTAAAACAATTTGTTTAAAGCATAAAATTAAACTGAAAATCTTGCTTTTGCTATGAATTTACTTACATTCATATACAAAATTCATACTCACTTTTTTGGCCTTTTATACACTAACATTTATTGCAGAATATACTACTAGAGTATAGTAATATGCCAATAACACTACTAGAGTAATAAATTTCTAAGAATTTTACTTATTTTGTGCAATCAAATCCTCATGTATCTTTCTTTTTCTGACTAATAAATAAATAAGAAAAAATTGCATTGATCACTTACTTTTTGGAAAGAAGATCTGACAGTGGCCATACTCTTGTCAAACTGGAATAAAATAGTGACAAAGTGACTCCATTTCCAGTAATGGAACTAGGACACAATGTAGACACGTAGAAGTGTTGTAGGTGAAGTCAGTGTACTCAATTCGTACTCCATCAAGGAAATAACTGCAACTAGTCATCACTCTTCGATTGTTATAAAGATCTCCAATTTTTTTATCATTTTTTTATGAAACGTCTTAAATTTCTAACCAATAACGTAGCTCCAAGGCCGAATATTTTCGGCTCATAACTAACTAGGATGTTATAAAAAATGCGATAATTTAAGTATATAGACCTACATAAGTTCATTCACAAATATGCGTAAAAATTAGTAAAGCGTGCATTTTAAATATGAACAATTTGAGAATTTTTTCTCTCACTTTTCGTTCTGTTTCAAGAAAATAACAGCACAAAGTTATAATTTCTCTTTTTTTTTCATGTTTGGGCAAGTTTTAACTTGCATGATAATCGGGATCGATGAATCTGGATATTAATTTTATTTCACTTTTCGTTCTGTTTCAAAAAAAATAAAGGCATAAAGTTATGATATTTTTTTTCATGTTTGGGCAAGTTTTAACTTGTATGATAATCGGGACGATCGATGAGTCTGGCTATTAATTTTTATTGAATCATAATAAAACTTTTTCCTGTCTATCTCGAAAATTATGATTTCTAACTTGCTCATCAAAAATTGTAATTAAGAATGGTAAGAATTGGGTCAATTGTCTTTTTAAAGTTATTTTCCTCGTCACAATGGACGTTTTACGTAAATAAGAGTTATCTCGCATGAAAATTGATTACTATAAAAGGAAGAAATTTTATTTTAGAGGGCTATAACTTTGCTAGCGATTTTTTAATAATTTTTACAAATCATATCTGATTAAAACGTGAATTTGGAGTGTTGTTCAGTTCGTGACGAGTTAAGTGAGTACAGAATAAAGTGTACAAATCTTTTTTTATTTTAATTAATTAATAAATTACATCACTTAATCGTCATTAAGTAATACGTCTCTCACGATAAATATTCTAAGATTGGGTGATAGGAAAAGTTGATCCTGGCTTCTTTAGATTTATCTCCGATTTCCTGCGATTCTATGATGTCTCCGGCATCGGATGCAGCTGTTTTTGGTTGGGATGCAGACGTTATAGGTTTACGAAGTGGCCTGAAGCCGGCTTTAACGTCTAAAGGCTCCGAAAACTGCTTGTCATCCGCAGGCATCAAGTCGGAGGTGTAGATCTTCTCTCTATTGATTTTGCTATGTTGCTGAATTATATTCTGTGCCTGTACCGGTTGATGCGTCACAAACCATCTGTTCGGGTGGTTATGTTTGTTGGGTTTCTTAGAGGGAACTTTACGATCATCGTGTAACAATTGCTGAAGAACATTGGAGGGAGATATGTTCTCCATTAATTGAGGATGTTGGTTTAGATAGCGAAACCACGCTAACTGCTTCTGAATATAATTAAGAACCTGAGGATTAGGAGGTTGTTTACTCTCGTGATTGCTGTGGAAGATAGAAGAAAGCGCATCGCTCAATTTACCAACTGACTTTTTTGGAGCGTGTATAGGTTCTCGTGTATGTGTGGGTTGCGACTGAGGAAACACATACTTAGAACCTTTAATGAAGCATGAACATCCGGTGGGCATTCTAAATACATCGACATGCAAACCTTTTTGTTTATCGAATACCATTAACCTTTGATAACTATAAATCTGTGAGCAAGAAGATTGCAACTGGTCGGAAATATAGTTGCAGTTACCACCAGGCCGCCTGAAAATTAAATTTATATAATTAAAAGTGGTGGAGAGACCGTTTTAAAAATATGAAAAAACCACTTACAGGCACCTCTCCAGCCTTAACATCTGTGTAAACTCTGCAACGTTAATGATGACCTTCCACTTGCCCCCAGTGTTCTTGGCCCGATGTGGTTTGGCGTACGTAATTTCGGAAGGACAAGCAAATCCTCCTCGAATGCCATAATCCATCGGTTCCGATCTGGTTACGCCGTAATTCATAGGACCGTAATAATGTTCAAACGTGTATGACTCCTCCTGTTTCCTAGTCAGACCTTCCACTTGAGTTTCTCTTTCTTTGCTTTCCGCATACATGAGATCGAATTTGCTTCGTTCTCTGTAAATCGTGTTCATGATGGCTGATCTAAAAGATAAAGAAAACGGCACATATTTTAAAAATTTTTTCCGTTTTTCTGCACTAGCGGACGATAAAATTAAACGAAGCGTAAATGATCAAAAACAATCTATTAAGTTTCCATATTTAAATATATCAGAAATTCGCGGTTGTTGATCCTTAAGATACTAACTCACCTGGGATATTCTGAATCATCTAAACATATATCTTCGGTAAATTTATCACACCTTGGCATATCCAATGCATCTGCTGAAGTTTTTATTATCGATTGCACGGGAGGGTTCTTCTCTTCTTCTCTGATATTCAGTTGTTCGGCAGATTGTACATCGTGTGGCATGTTACCCGGTTTAAGTTCTTCTAGCAGTAGTAACTGCAACCCATTCATGTCTTCTTGATGGAAAGGCGCAGTCAAAACAGGAAGCTGTTCACCCAAATTCAAAGAAGGGAATTTTCCGATCTGATAATTACTAGCCACGGGCATTATTTCGGGTTTCAAACTCCAAAAGGGTGACAATCTGTTAGGACTTTTAACATTTACCAGCTTCCTAACAGAACGGAGATCCGTGTTTAACTTCCTAGCGGTCGAATTGTTATGTATGGCAGACGTTCTATTCGAACCCATTTTCTGAAGCATGTTAGCCAGTATCAATCTGGCTAGTACTGCCTTCATATGATTCAAATTTTCTGTCGAAGTATCGGTGGCATTCTTAAATCTTCCTGTATTCACCTGCTTCTCCGGTTTTCTAAACTCTCTTGTAGCGGTCCCTTCGGCGATAACGAACCCGACGATGCTCAACACCAAGATTATTCCCAACATGTTTAAAACACGAGATAATCCTCGAAATTATGCAACGGTATCACTCACAGGTCGATAGAAATTCGTATTTTCATGATAGATCCTACCCTTCGAGAGTTCTACTGCCCCGAAGGCAGTAACGCAACCGGGAAGTGAAGAGAATCTAATGCTATGCCTGACCTTCTAGATACTGGAAATAGAAGGTCAGACAAGACCTGTTTGTTTTCAGTCAGCCTCTTTTTTTCGTTCTGATTGCTCGCTTCGTACTTTTTATAGTATCAAAACCATAACTGAATTTTCTATATTAACGTAAAGCACTAAACCGCAAAGTCGTTTAGGAGATTTATTTATAGCAAGCATAACCTGCCTGTCTTTGTTTTGATCTCTGTTCTAATGTCAAGGTTTGAGCTTGGGTTAAGGTCTTCCTTATGACACTCGAAGGACGCTTAATTATCATTAAATCCGGATGACCCAAAGGTTAAAAAAATAAATAAAATTATCTAACGAAAGGAAAGTAGTGCATTAAAAGTAGATATTCCCCTTATACGTAAACAAAAATGCCAATTTTTCTCCCTTCTCTGCCGTCAGATACTTCCAAGCAATGTTTTTAAATCGGGCCATTTCCATAATTCTTTACCCGTTGAGTTTTAATATCGCATACATATAGTAACGCATATCACACGAGTTTAACGAAGGATTTGCATGATAACTGTGCAATATTTTAATTCTAAAATTAGCATATGTGTTCGTTTATCCCATTTTAAGTTAAATTTAAGATGTTTATTGTTTTTACAACCCCAATTTTAAGAGATTTTATGATATTTTTGTGCATTGCAAGCGCCGTTTATAGCGTCAAGACTACTACTTAGACCTCCAAAGAATTAAAAATAAACTGAATATTTCTAACTTTTTTTAATAAATATTATTGACCCTCTTATTATTTTTGAAAATAGCAGATATATTAAATCATCGATGGCATACAGCTAATTTTTTCTTCATATAATTATTATTTAAAAAAAATTATAAAGGCTTATTGTTCGGTTTAGAATGATTGGCTCTAGGTTAAACTGCTTCTGCACTTCATTCATGTGTATCCTCCTCCTGTGTCAATGATCCGCCATCTGGTGCATAAAGAGAAAATTTTTGTATTGATTGTCGCTCTAAAATGTCGCTTCCTCTCAAGGAAGCAATATTTAAACTGCAAAACAAGCAAATGACCTCCGCCTTTATTTTATACAGCGGAAGATTGCGATTCTCTCTCCTTTTTTTCACAATAAATAGTATGGGAAAGAGCGAAAGGTGGATTAAGATGATTGCGTATCGTGTTATGCTTGAAAGAATCAAATAATTAATAAAATATGTGTGAAAGACGTAGAAATACTTTCACTTAGCTGTCTTTCAATTATGAAAAGGAAATGTTGTTATTGGTGTCGAAACTATTTATTATTTTCGCGACCCTATATTTTGCCAATCAATATTTTCACACCGGAAGAACAATTAAATTTATTGCTATTTTATTATTGCTATACAATTTTCTGTACGCTTAAAAAATACATATCTAGGTAACATGCCTACCTTTATTTTTAAAGCTAACAGAAAAGTAACGCGATCACTTAAGTGCGGTATAAAATTTTTGACTATATTTTTGTCATGCATGAAGCATTAATAAATTAAATTAATATTAAGTATCCTAATTTTGATTAGAATAAACATATAATATTCGCTAGATTATCAAACTGAATGATAACTAATAACTGTTATTCAATTTAATTTCATGAGAGTTGAGCTGAGATATAATTTTTGTCAGATGCTATGTCACGCCATCTAGCGATAGTTATTATAACTAATTGAGGAAAAATGGCGACAAATCATAAAAGACCTGCCGGTTCTATTCTAAAAAGAACAGCAGAAAATGGAGGAAATGACGAACCTGATTCAAAAAGTTTGTATTGATATCAACTTATAAAATGATATTATAATGCATTATATTAAATATACTGTAAAAATGTACTAGAGTTCACTGTATATACAAATTAAATTTTGTATACATAACTAATGTTGGTTGGTTTAAGATTTATTCTGAATCATATAAATCATTAATTGTTTTATAAATAATAGAGGTAATGAACGTTAATGGTTTACAGTTAACAAAGCATTTATTGAATTTACTCAACATAAGGAAAAAATATTAATCAGTTCTATACTTTAAAATAGTTTACATTATTTAATTAATGTTATTCCATATTTTCTGTTTAAGAAATTCCTAGTATTAAATATTTGTTTTACTTTTTATATAGGAAGGATTACACAAACCTCAAGGGACAAAAGCAGAAATTGTCCATACCTTGACACAATTAATAGGTATGTAATATATATAGAATAGTCTAGGGAAGTTATAAAAAGAAATAAAAAATTCTAATCAAGTTTTTTTTGTATTTAATATAATAATTATTATTTTTACACAATTAGGAAATTTCACATGAAGTTCATTAATTAAAAGAATTTCCAAATGAACTGTTAGGAAGTATATATACTGTATATGTATTGTTTAATACATTAAATAATACTCTAACCCATATTTTATATTTTATTTGTGAAATGATCCATCAACTAAGATCTATAATTGTTTCTTCTATATAATAAAGATATTGTTTAACAGTTAAATAGTAAAATATTTGATGCAGGAAACTATTATGTTTTTCTAATAAATATGGTTATGGTTCATTAATTTATTGAGTAAACAGTTCATTAATTTATTAATTTAGTATAAAATTAAAAATAAATTAAATGTTTTTAATAAAAAAATAATGCAGTTTAATTATGATGAAAAATATGTGCTACCGTAGCACGCAGTCTAGGAGGATGTGTGCAATCTGTTGTTATTATTTCAAATAATAAATCTATTTAATAATCCAGGAAAGTGGTTGAAAATTAGCTGAATGATTTTTAGGAATAAAACTATAAATTTAATAATAATTTTAAATTTGGGCTAGAATGTTTTCATCTTTTATGAAATAAACTAAACTATAATTAACTATAAACTAGAATTTAAATTAATTAAAGTCTGAAATAAAACATAATAATTCCCAACTTGTGGTAGTTTTGTATTATAGATCAGGTATGTCCAATTTTTAGGCATCCTTGGGCCACATTTGAAGAAGAAAATTGTCACATAAAATATACTAATTCTAACGGTAGTTGTTAAGCAAAAAAGTTAATAAATAATGTATAATTTATGATATACATCAAGACAAATAAGTAAAAATATCGTAGCAGAATAATCTTTAACTTTTTTCATTCAGAAATTTTTTAAAATCATTGAACAGGTCAAGAATTTTTAATCATTGGAATAAGAAATATTTTAGAAAATAGAAATAGGAAATGTAGATAGATACTTAAATAATAAAAACTTCTTTAAGTATATAAAAATTGCATATTTTAAGGAAGTTTACAATTTTATGTTGGGCTGCATTAATTACAATGCTGGGCTATGAGTTGGACAGCCTTGTTATAGATAATCAGTTTAAAGAAACAATTTGAAAACCATTATAGTTTAAAATGATTATAAAATTTACTTTTTGATTTCTTAAAATTTCCTCAAATATTTTTCAGCTAAATGCATTATTCTTTCTAGATTTTGGGCCCAATAAATCAGTGTTAAACAAATTTTCTTAATTAATAATTGATTTAATATACTTAAAATGTAGAAAATAAGTCAAGTACCAAGAAAATAGTTTAGTTGCTAATATTTAGAAGTAGGTACTTGGTTATTGTTGAAGTAGTTTAAGAAACAAATAATTTTTTTTGTAGCATTTTTAAATAAAATAAAACAAAAGTAGCTTCTCTAAATTATTTATCATATAGTTTCATTTTTTTTATACCATAAAAATATAGTGATATTACATACATTGTAAACATTTTCTACTGTGTCAAAGCACTTAATCATTGTAAATATTTTATAGAACATACAGTATGAAATATCTCAGTAGACTGAATAATTTAGTTTCTAAGATGTACTTGATTGAAAAAAAATAATATATGTTAAATATTATTATTTAAGATGTATTTTCAATATCCATTGTTTACTAATGAATATTCATCTTTCTGATAGTTAATATTTGTTGAATATTTTAATTTAGAAGATTTTTAATAATAAATAAATTCACATATTTGAAGAGTTTTATTAGTGATGTTTATTATATGTGCTCTTATGTTTATATGTTTATGGCATATAATAATGCAAAATGGTACCAGATTAATGAATCATCGACAAGATTTTATAACTTTGCACTTTTTAATCAAAAATATTTTAGATCTTTTTATCTTTCTTTAATATTTTAATTTTAAAAATATCCATTTGAAATAAAGTAGTTTCTCAAAAATATTTCAGATTTTATATCTTTCATTTTGTATAAAAGTTTTGAATGAATTAATTTTATAATTTTAAATAGTTACTAATATAATTTAAGAATATAGTTGATTAAATTAAATTTTTTTAAATGGTCTTTCTTATATGTTGATAATATGGTGATTTTTTTGTATGTTGAATTACTTAATAATATATTACCCAAAAATATTTTATAATATAAAAACATTTTCCCTCTAGGCCGTTTTTAGATTTTGACTTTGAAAAATTATGTTCAGTGTCATTGTCACGTATTAATGTTTATGCTTGTATGGTCTGTGGAAAATATTTTCAAGGTAATAAAATATTTTAATATTTAATTAGTTTACTTAAAATTTCTATAAATTGATTGAAAAAATTAAATATCTTTAACCTGAAATCAATATTAATATTTTTTTTTAAATTATATATATATATATAATATGAAATATATAAGTAAAGATATTTTTAAGTTACCCAAATCATTTCTAAATATGATAAATTCTTATCTTATTCTTATTCTTATAGGACGTGGTCCTAACACTCATTGTTACATGCATAGTGTTCAAGCTGGTCATCATGTTTTCCTCAATTTGTCAACTTTGCGATTTTATTGTCTTCCAAGAAATTCACAATAGTTAATGCATATTGTTGTTATAATTTCATAGATATCAAAGATGCAATTAATTTTAAGTAATTTTATTGAAATAATAATAAAACCAATGGAAAATTACTTCTGTAGAATAATCAAAACGAAGCAAATAAGCATAAGATTAAGAGATATATTTTTAGTAAAAATATTATAAACTAAAAATAATAATTTTTTAAAAATAAGAATATCAAGAAAATGTATTAGTGAAGTTAAAAAAGTATAATACAGGAACTTTAATCACAAAACTTTAAAGAAAAAACAGAGTAGGCTTCTATCGATCAATGTTTTAGATTGGTTATGCATCAAGTTCCTTGACTAAAATACCTGACTTATACTTTCTAATCTTATTTTGACGCATAGTCACTTTGAAATACTATGGAACGGATCAGGTTCTACTCTGCCTTTATGTAATATGCTGAAGATTCCAAAACTTTTAAAGAAAGCAGAGAATATATTTATATCGGTTAATGCTTCAGGTAATAAATAAAAAAGTACTGTATAAGTTTAGATGATCATATGTGATAAAATTGATTTTATTCAAGTTTTGAGATGAAAATATTTGATTTATACTTTCTAATGGTCAATTATTGTTTTAAACTTTTAATAATGATCAGCAATGCTCAATATTTTCGTCTTTAACATTTTTTACGTTTTTATATTTTATTTGATCTATAGGACAATTTTTTCATTAGTTTTCTTATATTTTTTAAAGCTTATACATACTAAAATCCAAAATGCTGCTAGATTCTAATAAATAATACATTAAGGTCTTCTTTCAAATTTTTTTAATATAAGTTAAATTTTATTTTTGAACATAATATGAATATTTTTTCTTAATTTTATCTTTATGCCTTTATAAATATTAAAAATGTGTTTTATTCTCAATTTTGATATTCGTGATTTTAGTTTTTAGCGATATAAATCATTATATTTTATCAAAATGAACAGAAAAACATAAAAATGATGATAAAAGACGATGTAAGGCGATTTCAAGAAACTTATAAGATTAAAAAATTAAGTATTCTAGCTGAATTACCAAATATAAACTCATTAAATTTTATTAATCTAACTACAAAATAGATTTTTCTAATCGCAGAACATTAAGTATCTGCAAACTATATAAAATTATATTTTTTTAACAGAATAATAATGTCATCTATAACTCACATATGCTCTTTCTAATGATACATGTTAGAAAGAGTTCGAATTAGAAATATTGTCTATGAATTTTGTGTATGGATGAAAAAATATTTTATAAGACTATCTAAACTAATTCTATGCCCGAACATTTTATTGAATAATTTTTACATTTATATACCATCAATTATGAAAATATAATCTTTGTGTTACAAGTAAAACTGAAAAGAATAATTAGAAATATTTGCTTGCTAGAAAAAAATGAAAAAGTTGTATCATTATAAAGATGAATACTTGCCATTTTAATTAATTTACAGCATAAATACTTTTATGCTAAATAGTATATAATATAATAACGATTACCATCATATTTTAAAACTCATTTATACTATAAAATATTAATAATTGAAACATAAACTTAATTACAAACTGGAAGATGAATTTTAATTAGGTATACTTAATATTAAATTATTAACCATGAATTTTTCGATTTAGCTCAATTTTTAATATTTAGATCCTTTCAAAGTAATTGTCTTCAACTAATTTTGAAAAATTATTATGGCTATTGATCTGCATTAACTTGTTGAAGTTTATCTAAACGTTTACATTGGAACGTTTACCCAGTTATTCCTAGATCAATCAATGTCGTTCTACAGTGTCAAATAAAGTCATAATATAGCATTATATCAGGATGGAAATTGGTGACGTTACTGTGTTATAACCGATGCTATCACACATTTTTCTTGACAGTAGGAGTCACGATATAGGCGGAATGACAAATGGCGTTATGATACAAACAAGGAATTTTAAAATATATATTCATATTATATAAGCTTACAGTAACTTCTTCAAGCAAAAATATATCTCTTTACTATATTTTAATTATCAAATTTTTTTTTCATTTACTTGCCATATATTTTACTATTTTTTAAATTTATTTTATTTAATTAAATTTTGAAATTATTTATTTTTTTCAATAAAAATATTACTTTAATTATTTCCATGCAAAACAAATAAATAAATTTCATTTAAATTTTGAGATTTTTTAAATTTAAAAATAATTATATATATAATATGAAATATATAAGTAAAGATATTTTTAAGTTACCCAAATCATTTCTAAATATGATAAATTCTTATCTTATTCTTATTCTTATAGGTCGTGGTCCTAACACTCATTGTTACATGCATAGTGTTCAAGCTGGTCATCATGTTTTCCTCAATTTGTCAACTTTGCGATTTTATTGTCTTCCAGATAATTATGAAATCATTGATTCATCACTTGATGATATTACAGTATATTATTATTAATATATCGTACTTTTTACATTTTTTAATTATTACAGCTAATTTTTTTTCTTTTATTAATAGTATGTTTTAAAGCCAACATTCACATTAAAAGAAATATCTCATTTAGAATCCAACACTAAGTTATCACGAGCATATGATGGAACTACGTATATGCCTGGTAAGTATAATTTATTTTGTTTGTCAAATGAAGGATCACAAATTACAATTCTTAAACAGATATAAAAAGATTAACAAAAATATTTTTCTTAGAATCTGTCTTTTTTATCCAACATATTTTTCTTCAGTTTATTATTCAAAATTCCTAAGATTCTAGCATTTGTTTCTATGGGTATCATTGAATACTGATTACTATAGATTAATAAACTATGATTCAGATTAAATAAATAAAATTAACTATTACTAACAATATAAAAAAAAAATAAAAACAAACAAAACTCTTTTATATTTTCTTTGATATGCTAGGAGTACATCAAAATTTGGCTGAAGAATTTCTGGAGTTTCTTACAAATCAAACTTCAAATATCTATATAGAGCCTAATGACTTAAAGATCTTTATCTTTGCAAGTGCGAATGGGGTATAAACTGCCAAATTAATCCCTTGATAATTTAACAGAAATTTTTAGTAATTGAAAATAATTTATATTAATGTTAGTTCTATAACTGTAATTAATAAATATACTAATGATTAAATTAATTAAAAAATAAATTTATAGATTGCACCACTTTTTGTTTAATCATTAGTATATTTATTAATCAAGAGATGGCGCTAACATTAGTATAAATTATTTCCAACTATTAAAAATTTCCATTAATTTTCAAGAGATTAATTTGATAGTTTAAGTTATATCTATTATCATAAAAATTATTTTTATGATAGGAATCCATGTCAAGAAATATTTAATTTTAATAAAATTCAATGGCACTAGCTCAAGTATTCAAGAAGACTTACATTTAAACTACATAATATGAGCAATTTGCTGGTATGTGTAAGCATTCAATTTTGATGAGGGACGATTTGCCCAATTATGCAGTTTTCAACAGTTCCAACCAAATGTTTACAGTAAATTACTGTTTAGAATAGAGAAGTATTTTGAGTGCTTGAACAGTTGTAGCATCCAAAATGTTTTCAGACATAGATTTCTGTTAAAGCAAACAGACTTACCAACTAATCCTTTAGTCCTAGTTGAAATAACTTGGAATTAACAATCTGTAAATTTAATTAAATAAATTTTTGATTAAAGGATCATAATCTAAAAATTCAAAATTTAACCATTTTTGACTAATTATCTAAAATAAAAAGTTATTCGTAGTAATCCTGAAATCTAACCACAGATATTTAAGTTAACAGCATAGTATCTTAAAACAGCCAACAGACACATGGTTTTATATTTTAAAAGTAATTATAATCACCATTTTATTTTATCTTAGAAATTTATTAACTGGATTTTGATAATTTTATAATAATATAAAAGAAAAAAAAATTTTTTATCACAACTAACAGTTAAGAAAATCAATTTTTGTGAAATATTGATATATGTAACAATACATAAATCACTTATTAATTATTTTTTCATTATAATTCTATTTTAATATTTACATGTTTCCATATCTCATCATATATCGTTATTTTGTACTCTCTTGACAGCAGAAACTTCATGATGCATTTAATGCCATGTTTATATATTTTTTCAATTTATTCTTTTATTATTACATTTTATTTATGTTATGAATAATTAATTTATTTACTACAAATACTGCACACAACATATGTAAGATTTATATTCTTGAAAGTATTAAATATATCAAATTTTACATAAATTGCATTTGTATAATTAATAATAATAGATTGTATCCTTTATACATATTTTGTTTACATAATAATAACAGGTTGGAGATATGTAACTGTCATAATATGAAAAAGTATAGTATATATTGTATTATGATATATTAGTAATAATAGAATTATGTATGATATTGTTACTAACAGTTTATATATATTGTATTATGATATATTAGTAATAATAGAATTATGTATGATATTGTTACTAACAGTGGTTCAGTATTAAAATTACTATTATAGATAGTGTCATTAATTCTCATATTACAGTATGGTTTGCAATAATGGTTAACATTATTGCAAGCCATATTTAAACTTATAATATTTCAATATATATTAATGGGCCATCTATAAACTATTTCACACTATTTTAACAATTTGACCCTTTCCTCCCCATTGTCATTTTTTATCACATTGAACTTGACTACAAAATATAATAAAATAAAACTAAAAACCTAACTGCTCTCGTCGGTGTTTAAATAACTAATAAACAAATACTAAGCGCACACAAATTATTATGTTAAAAGTTTTGGACTGCTTATGTGTGCTTAGTATTTGTTTCTTAGTTATTGAGCTTGACTTTGACATCACAAATTTGAAGATCCTCTCCCCTTGTTAAAAAGTGTTTCTCTGATTTTATGTAAAAATAAAAAACTACATAAAATACTAGAAATAGGAACTATTTTATATTTGCATTTGTTACATATATTCTTTAAGTTCTAAATAAACCTTCGAATAATTGGCTATAAATGTTTTATAACTAGATACTGTATATGTCTTAATATTTTGAAACAAATATATATCTAAATATGTTACATTACAGTCTTTATTTTTTAAATAATTAAATATTTTATATTTTATAAATTTTTTTTAATCATACAAATGTAAAACTTTAACCATTTTTACAGTATGTATCACAGTTTGTATGACTCCCTTATTTAACATCACAAATCTATTACACCCTTCTTCCCTTAATAACAATTTGTAATTTAAGATGCTCCCTGAATTTGATATGATTTAAAAAATATTTTGGGTGTCATAATTTTTACATAATATCAAATCTTAAGTTAGAGGCAATCTGAATACCGTTTGTATGTTAATACAGATTAATTAATAATATTGATATATAAACATGATAACATTAAATATGGCAATTTTATGGCAGAAATAAAATAAATATGCTTAATGATTATTACTGATTTATTTTATGAGGAAATTTATATTTTATTTTAAACCAGTCATAGGAATTTCAAATTCTAAAACAGTTTCGGTCAAACTTCTGGCATTCACTGAATACTTTATTACACATCTTTTCTATTCAAAAATCTAAATGTTATAAAATTTGAGTGAAAAAATAAAATAAAATTAGTTACAAATCTATTTCTAGTTTTTAAATTTTGACAATATATTGGCAATGAATTCCCAATAAGTTTGACACATTTATTGTTCAATGATTTGCTGTGTTTTCCATAAAAATAAAAGTAGAACTTTCAAGCATCTTTCAGTCAAGACCCATTTACAATTCATGTACACTTTCAATTGATATCCTTTTTGATGATAATACATGAAGAAATTTGCTTCTAGGAACAGGCATGATAGAATTTAATAGAAAACATTCTTATTTTCCTCTCTTTCTGCTTTATTTCTAAAAAAGTTAATTTGAAAAATAAATAAAGATATTATTTAAAATTTATTATAAAATATTAAATAAGTTTGACACATTTATTGTTCAATAGTTTGCTGTGTTTTCCATAAAAATAAAAGTAGAACTTTCAAGCATCTTTCAGTCAAGACCTGTCATTTATTTTTCATTTATTTAGCATTTGAATCCATTTGTTTTGTATGTCCAATTTTAACATTAATTTAGCCAGCATTATCAGTATTTTGTGGCATCATCCAATGTTACATCATGATGACATCACATTAGGACTGTGATGTCATTATGATAGCTATTGATGACAGACAAGCTTGTAAAGGTTCAACAAAAAAGAAAAAAAAAACAAATAAATAAAATTTGGTTGTTAGATGCACTTACTGTGAGCTTGGCTGGGATCCGCCATCTTTACATCTGCCTGTTAAAATTATTGCATATGTTTATGTAAATGTTCTTTAAGTAATTTTATGAAAATAGATAAACATTCTTATTGACTTTACCCAAAATTGCTTATACAGTATGATATTAAAGATTACTATAATAGATTATTTCTTAATTCCTATAATTTTTATATACTTGTATACTCTAACAATAAAATCATATAGTTTTAATGGTTTTTAAAAGCAATACACAAAGTAGGAAAAAGTATATAAAGATTCAATATTTTGATTTTTTATCAAGTTCCATTTAAATTTTATATTGATATACATGTATAAATTTTATATTGATATAACATGTATAATAATGAATTACTGTACAGTATTTTATATAGTAACTAGCTGAACCTATAGTAACCGCAAATTTTTGCGGTTGTAAACATTTTAGATATATTAATAAAAGTTTGCTACAATTAATCTTCTTTATATACGGAATTTCGAGTTCGAGTTTTTCCAAAAACTTTGACACACAACTTTTTACCCTAGAAAAGGTAACATATAATTGGCCGTGAGTCGGCGTGACACGGGTTTTCGGGGTGCTGGACCCGGCCCCCTCCAGTCCGTGGTTGGAACTGGCTCCCGCCTCTCAGTAATCTCCCTGATTAGAAAGGGGAGTAAAATATGTAAAAAAATTGGATGAGGAATGTAATTCTCAGTCTATTAAATGACTGTCTATTTTTGTTGTCCATTTTTGTTTTTGCTGTAGGGTAATTCCGTGATAGAAGCATTCGCGAAGTGTTACATTTTCACATCGCACGCTGTACTCTTTCCAACAAAGAGCCTCGAGGATAAAGTTGCCAGATCTGAATTGCTGAAAGTAGCGAACTGGAGGACTATGAGATAGCAAGAAATTTAGAGTGCTTATATGACAAATAAAAAACGAAAATCATGTGCAAAAAGCTGATGGATTAAATAACAAATACAGTGTATTCCGCTTAATTGGGACATGTCGGGCCAAGCCATTTTGTCCCAAGTAATGATAAATTCTAAAATAAAATATGTAATTCGTAGGTAAATAAATAAAACAAGTGTTTTGAGCGACTTGGTGGTGAACTTGTCAACATACTTGTTTTGCTCGAGGACGTCAAAGTTTTGCACGCTACTAACTACTTCTCTTATTGTGAGATATTGTTTAATTATATTAATAAAAGTTATTTATTTTAACAAAATGGAATATTTTTCTCAGTTCCTGTCGCAGTTATCCGGATGGAAATTAGCTGTCAATATGGCCGTCTCCGTAACACTTGAATGGGTGGAATCGACCGGGCCGGGGACGGGGTCCACGAACCCATCAAGTCCTAGACTTGATAAGCTGTGTTAATAAATCAAATAAACCGTATGTTACCTCTATACTGCTAATACTTAGCACAATCTATTGTCAATAATATCAATTAAAATTCTGATAAAAATGAAATACTATCCTGCAGGATTAAGCAATCCTATAAGATTAAAGGGTGCAACATTGAGGTGCCTTTAATAGCAGAACATTACCACCAAATTTCATGAAAATCTGATGATTAGTTCAAAAGTTATTAGTAGAGAAATATATACAGACAACAAATTCAATCTTATAAGCTTCCATTTTCTTTGGAAACTAGGCTAAAATGCCAAAAATATTTTTATATGTAATAACTATTTATTTTTGAGTAAATACTAACAGAACTGAATTTTTATTAGAAGAAACATACTTATTATGAAATATAAAATTAATAGTAAATGAACAGTTGAAATAACAAAACAAAGAAGTAGTTTTCTTAAAAAGAAAATGCTTTAATAACTAATTATTATGAATAATAAATAATTGGGGAACAAATATATTTAAAAAATTTAATATATTTTTTAAGAAAGAAAGAAAGAAATTTTTTTTTAATTTTCAATGATTCTTAGAAGTTTTTGAGCCATAGTAATTTAGCTTGGTGGCTAAATTTTGATTGCCACTTTCCACTCAAATAGAGTACTAAGGGAGCTGTTATGGGCCAAAATTAAATGTGAAATGTAGAAGAAGCTAAGAACCATTCTAACTCAACCTACATGATAACATATTGAATCTACATAATATGAATATTAACATCATACTGAGTTTAAACAATATAAGTATAAATATATATTTATTATATAATTTTTTTCATGTAACAAATATAGCATGTATAATGAAAAAGAAATCTTCTAACAGTTAATATCTGGCTGTTAATCTTATATAATTACATTGAAAAGATGAACAGATTGCCAGTACCAGCTGTAGGAGTCCCGGTGCCCTGATGCAGCTTTCTACTCAGTGCTCTTAAATTTTTTCAAAAAAAGTTCAAATTCATCCACTTTTAAATGAATTCAAATGGTGAGCTATATCCTTCATGAGCACTGAGAATTTTCTACAAATTTTGTCAATTTGAATACCCTTCTGCAGTTAATATGTTTCACCAGAAAATAACTTGAAGCAAAAGCAAAATACTCTGTTTATGGAACATGAATATATGAGCCATATTTGTGGAACAATATCATTATTAACTATCTTGTGATTATAGTAGCTATTTCTAAAACTATGACCAAAATCATCTCAAGGAAATGATTTATTTTGAATTTGTTCTGTCGGCCTTGAATTTTGTCATTAATAATTTCAGGCCAAATGGCTGGATTGGTTGATTTAAATGAAGTAATGTTTTATTTTCATTTACCATTGATGTTGAATTCATAATCATTGATCTCAATGGTTGATATGATAAGGATGATGGAGATGAATCCGTGGTTTTTTTAATACTAATGGTTGATATGGATGATGATCTACTTCTGTTAAGTCTTTTGTTTGAGAGTTGGAATCATGACAAGTTGCAGGTAGATGGGTGTCATCAATTTTTCTAAAAAATTTGTCAATTTGTTCTCTTAACTTTTTTCCTCAATTTCTTTGGCTGCTTTCTGTTTCAATTTTCTGCACCTGATAATTTATGCATTTTTGAAATAAGACTCAATAAAAATTACATAAATTTCTTGTTTTGCTTTAAAAATATGAAATATTTAGGATTTAAAAGCTTACTTTTTTAAAATGAATCAGAACCACCACAGTAATTTTAAAAGAAAGACAAAAACTGGGGAACACATTGTTCAAAAAAATTCAAAATTCAGTTGAAGTAAAATTTGTTAAAAAGCAGCCAACGATTAGTAAAATTTTTTCTGTGTTTTGCATGTCCATTGTTATCATTGACCATTGAAAACACATGAGAGTTCATATATAAATTCAAATTATATATAAATTTACCTATGTTTATGTAACAATACAATATTGTATTACAATATGATTATTTTATATCTGCCCCAGTAGGAAAAATGAGCTGTATTCTGTCAGTAAGGAATAAAGAGCAAAGAATTTTGCTCAAATATTTTAATTGAGGTCCAAAAGAAACAATTGTGGAAGTAAGGAACAAATGATAAATGTTCCTCTCCAATGGCATACCTATAATTTCTTTCAGAATGGATGGTCAGTGAAGAGCTTATGGGATTTTGTACTTCCATTACTATCTCAATTACTTTGAATAAATGCTTCTTATCCTATTTTTAGCTTTGATGCAAACCTTGAAATTGAACAGAATGGATAAATGAGAATAAAATATTTTATGGTGTTATGCTATTAATTTATTGTGATTAGCATTTATTATTTGGTACAATGATGTGGCCATTTTTACTTCCATTTAATCATTTTTGTATAAGCATTACCATTTGGTACAGATAAAACCAATCAATAGTTCCATCCTCCAAGCATGTGTTTTTGTCACAAAGTCAAACTGTTTGGTTAGTCAAGTAGAGCTCGTTTGTGCTGGATTGGATTTTTTCAATTGCGTTCTCTCCTTTAACATTTTCTTTTGTTTATTTGAGATTGCAATTTTGTTTATCTTCTTGTCTGCTGGTCACAGCTTGTTGAGTTAGGATTACCATAAGAGTATTTTTTAATAAAGCTTTGCATATTAATTTAAATTGAAATGTAAAATGTTAATATATGGCAAGAATAGAAGATAAATTATGAATATATTCGAATGCAGAGAATGAATGAAATGCTAAACAATGCCCACAATAAGCGCTGTTCTTACTTCCATTATGAAATTAAGCGTAGAATATATATAGAGAAAATGATAATTTTGGCACCCTCCTTTCAAAGGTGTCCTGGTGCAGTGTATCTTCTTACTCTGTTAAACTTTCACTGTAGACTGCTATAAACTAGATATAAAAAATACAAAAGAATAGTAATTTTGAAATCTGAAAATTTTATAATTACTTAATGTGCAAAATTTACTTGAAAACTAGAAAACAGAATACACATTTTATTTAAGGGAAAACATAATTACATATAGAAAGAAAATTTAACAATTCTTACCAATTCTAAGAATCTAATGAATCTAAATTCTAGTTTAAAAATTAATAATTCTTGGTTGCAAATACTTCTGCTACCAGTAACATAAAAATTAATAAATATTCAGATGAGACTAGCCTTTAGAATTAAGCTCATATAAATAATGATAATTTATTAGTGTATTATTACAGATAGAATTATAAATGAAATTTTTAAAAAAGTAATTACTTAAAACATATAAATATCTGAAATCAGACTGAAAATAGATTTCGTTTACTTTTTATTCTATTTTAATTTCCTCATAATTTCATTAAAATAGCCAGGATACAGACTTTAGTCATATTATTTATAATAAGGATGCATAATTTTTTGTACTATTTAATAATAATATTTAGTTTCCTTAAGATTTTTTTTTAATAAATAATTTAAAAATTACATTATTATTATTATTATTATA
>AYEL01080237.1:0-10139 GCA_000484575.1 Olivierus martensii
GTTTGCAATTTTTAATGTATATATATATTAATTAAAAACATTTAATCTGTATACATATTTTTCATTTGACAATTATTTTATTTTTAATAATAATAAATATTTATGCATATTTAAAGTAATCTTGGTTAGAAAAAAATCTACATCTGAGATATTTGCTATGTTAAATATAATTCTGTTGAATTATGCTTTTAGTTTCAAATTATTTTAACAGAAGATTATTGCTATACAATCAGATCTAGTAGCTTTTTAAGCTATCAGTTAAGTTTATTATTAAAGTAGCTTAGCTATTGTTAGTTAAGCTACTTTAATAATAAGCTTGAAAAATATTTTAATAATTAAAATGCATAAAAAAATATTTTTTATTGATACTTCTTCAGTTTTATCTCCGTCCTTTTAGCTTATGTATTTATTTTTTGATTCATAAACATATTAATGTTTTTAAAGGAAATATCACATTTAATCAAATAGTTTTCATCAATTTGCCTTTTCAGTATTTTTCGAAAATTATTCATATTATATAATTATATAAATAAATCCCTTTCAAAGGTTATTGTTATATTGTTTAAGAAATATGATGACGACTTTTATGTAGATTTGATTTAATTGCTCTTACTATTTCTATAAAAAGTTCAAATGTTTGTGAATTTATATGAAATTGTCAAATATATAAATAATTTTCAGTTTAATGAATAAAATATGATGATGATTTAATACAGGAGTGGGCAAAAGGCAGCCCACGAGCCGGATCCAGCCTGCAAAAGCATCTTATACAGCCTGTCGCATAAACTAGAACACACTACAGTTTCAAGGCGTCAGTTTAATGAATAAAATATGATGATGATTTAATAAAGGAATGGGCAAAAGGCGGCCCACGAGCCGGATCCGGCCTGCAAAAGCATCTTATACAGCCTGTCGCATAAACTAGAACACATTACAGTTTCAAGGCCCACATTTGTAAAATTATACTTGAAAAGAAAAAATAAAATAATGGATACTGTTACTAATATACACGTACCGAATTACTCCAAATTTTTATGATATAATAAACCATGAACATAGTAAATTTCACCATTCTTATTAAGTTGTAAATTTGTTTTTACAAAATTAATTACTTAAGTACCTAATATTTTATAACATTCTGATGTAATAGGTTTTTAGCAATCAATCAGTTTGATAAAATACTTATGTTTTAAAGAAAATTATCTGAATTTATTAATTCGTAAGACTAATTATTTTCTAATGTTTCTAATGAAAAAAAATAGCTTCTACGGATGCTTTTGAACTCTTTGTATACAAACAAAAACTAAGAAAATAACACAAGAAAAGACTAATTATTTTTTAATGTTTCTAATGAAAAAAAATACGGATGCTTTTGAACTCTTTGTATACAAACAAAAACTAAGAAAATAACACAAGAAAAGTATATCTTAAAAATAATATTGATTCACGAACATATTCTTTGTGTAAGTATCACAAAAGTGGCTACATATGATAGCGAGATTGACAAGAACATGTGCAGATAAATTGGTGCAACCTTTATTATTGTCCCGTATGATGATGAGAGGAATATGTATGTGCAAGAATCAATCTTGCTTGAATGTGAGTAGTCATTGTCTCGTATGATGATGAGAGGAATATGTATGTGCAAGAATCAATCTTGCTTGAATGTGAGTAGTCATTTTATGTTAAAGTAGTTTTTATTAATTATTAATAGAATAGCTAATGTTATCCTCAATAATTTCATTACATAATTATGGTGTCATAAGGTTAAATTTGCCCTTAGCTACTTTTCAATTTTTTATTGGCCCACTTCATCCTGAAGATTGTTTATCCAACCCTCGGCAGAAAATAGTTGCCCACCCCTGATTTAATATAACCATCAAATAAATAGTCATATTTGACATAAATATTGGAAAATATCATTTGTTAACGAACATTTAATTTTATAAATAGTATAATCATTCAAATGATCCTTTCCTCTATACAAATATGCCATTTTATATTCAAATTTTAAAAATTAAAAAAAAAAAAAAAAAATGAAATAAAAAAAAAAAAAAAAAAAAAAAAAAAAAAAAAAAAAAAAAAAAAAAAAAATGCAAGAATTTCAGCCATTATCATAGTGAAATGGTCTAAAGAAATGTGTTATATAACTGCCTAGCTTTTTAATGCAACAGTCATCAATGTTTTTTATTCAATAAATTATTATATTATTTAGATCAATGTTCCCAACTTTGGAGACTGTTGGTCTAATCTATGTAATAATTTTACTTGACTCATTTAGTTATAATACAATTCAGTACTCTAGATCAGTAATTACCAAACTTTTTTTAAATGCATACCTCTTTATCAGTAAATAAAAATAGCACATAACCCATATAACAAATGATAAAACAAAAACACACCCATGAAAATTTCTTACACACCCCATTTTAGATACTGTTGATTTAATGTCTGATCATAACATTTCAAATTGGTGACATTTTTTATTAAAAATCTTTGTATTATAATTTGGAAATTTATATTCAAACTTTTAAAATAACAAATTAAATTAAAATTAATTGAAAGAAATTTAATTTCTTAATTTAATTAATTAAAAATTAAAAGAAAAGGAATAATATCATATATATTACACAATATAATATATACCAGGGGTGGGCAAGTTTCATAGCACTAAGAGCCGTATAGGAGAATACTTGAGAGCCGCAATCAGTTTCTTTTTGGATCAATGAGAACCGCAAGAAATTTTTACGGGTAATCTTAACAATGGTTTCAAAATTATTTATTATATATTTCATATGTATTTATTTCATTTGGATTAATACTACTATTTACAATAAATAAACAATTTACAAATATATTATTTTTTAAAATTAAGTAAGTATTTGCTCCATATTAACTAAACTTTCATGTTGTGGAGCCACATCGAAAGTAACAAAGAGTGCATGTGACTCACGAACCATAATTTGGCCACCATTGATGTATACAAGAGATTTGGTATTTCTAGTTAGAGTATATTTTGAGTTACAAGCAAAACTTACACATAAATCATATTTATAACTTGAGAAATACCTGCATAAGTTACATATTATTAAATTCACAATTAATAGTAAACAAATGTGCTAATTGTTTTAGATTGAAATTAATAAATCTATTTATTTCTTTGATATTCAGTATACATCATAACATAAATTTGTGATTCATGCTAAATTTTATTTATATATGTACAAGCATAAAATTCTTAAATCGTTTTGTCATAATTGCTTATGAAAATAGTTTCCAAGAAAACAACACTGAAATTTAGATTTATTATCACTATGATTATATCTATTCTACATACTACAAATCTAAAATATGCAATATCAGTCAGAAGTATATTTTTAAAGAATAAAATCATAAAAGTTTTCAGCAGAATAATGTTTAATAATCACTATAATTACACAGATCAAAAACATTTTTGACAACCATCTCTAATTGTGAACAAACATACAGATAAAAAGAATATATACAAAAATTTATTCCAGATTGGAATAGAAAAGAATTAAATTATAATTGTTAGCATTCTAACGTTCTCATCCTACTATTCAATATATACTTTATATAAATTAATATATTATATTAAGGAACTTAATCAATATATAATTAAAATAAAAAACTTCTTAAACTTTTAAATTGTGCACTTCTTGAAATTCAAATCCTGGCTTGTTATATTTTCTTTTCAACCATTTTTTAGCCAGACTGTAATTCTTCAGTGCACAGCCATCATGAAATTTTCAAATTGGCAATGGTGCACCAAAGAACTTGAGCCTAGTTAGAAAATATTGAAAACAAGGAAGCCAGAATTTGAATTTTAAAAATTTTAAAGTATTTCCGTTTTATTAATGTATTGATTAAGTTTTTTTAGTATAATGTATAGGAATATCTAGATTATCGCGATTTTCGAATTATTGCGGTTTATAATTTGATACCAAAATTCTAATTATTGCGATCCAAATTCGTATCCAAATTCAAATTATCGCGGTTTCGAGATGTAGCCCACTACATATGTAACCAGACGATCCAAATTCTAATTATTGCAGTTTCGAGATATAGCCCACTACATATGTAACCAGAATTACATTTACCCTCCAAGTAGCTCGCTTAAAGCACTTCGGTCTTTATCCAAGAACGCCTACTCACTGCTCATCAGTAACTGTCCGCCATTGCCTGAAGTAAATTGCTCACTGCTCATCAGTAACTGTCCGCCATTGCCTGAAGTAAATGTGGACAAGGCCAGCTTAAACCTGGTAAGCAAACGATGCACCATATCGGGGCGGCAAAATTATCATTTTATCAATATTGTAAAGGAGCTGAGTAGATGTTACAAGGAAGCTGCATCGAGGTGCCGGGATCTGATCCTATTGCTTTCATGTCATGGTTTCTAAATAGTTTACATCTTGCTTTAAATGGAACTAAAAAAGATCAAAGCAGTATTGTTTATTGTGCATTTAGAGGAGCTATGAGAATGTATTCCAAAAAAATTATATCCATTGATAAAGTAAGTACTTTATTAATTTCAATAATTTATAAAATTTTCGCATTTTAAGAATTAATTATTTCTCTGAAAAATAACTTTATTAACTAAACATTATATGAAATAGAATAATATGTATAAAATTTTTTAATTTGAATTTATAATTTCAGGCAAAATAAATAAATATAATCCGTGAAAAAATAAATATTTTCTGCATAATCTAGTTTCAGTTTCTCTTAATATTCTTTTTACAGAATTTTTTAATGACGATTTTACCATATTTGAGTTGAGTGTTCAGAATATTAACTCAAAACTTGCATGACATTTATAATTAAAAAAAAATTAAACTTGGAAATTTCTTAGTTAAATTTTAGACTTTGTTTATGAGGAAGTGATTTCTTATTGATAGTTTACTTTAAATTTATTAAACATCATTCTCAAGTCTCAATTTTTTTAAATTTTGTAACCATGAGGAAGTGTATTCTTACCTCAATAAAGCTTTCCTTTAAAAAAAAATTATAATAATAATTGCAAGCAAACTATCTCAAAGAAAAACATTTCTTACAAAATATTGAAACTCATTAAAAATGAAATTCAGATATACATTTAATATATTTAGATTAAGCAAGCAATAAAAATAAATTTCTTTTAAAGTAAATAGGAAATTTGTTTTCAGATTTTTAAGTTACAAAATAATTATTTTAATTATAAATATTACATAAATTTTTATTTGATATTCTGAAAACTTAGCTCATGTTTGATAGAAATCATTATTGGTAATAGACATACTACCACTTTTGTTGCTTTTACTCATATAATCTAAAATAATATCAAATAAGCACTTTTTGCAGCTGAGAATTACTTTATTTCAGAGTAATGAACATTTTCGGCAGTCAGTCATCATCAGGTTACATACAGAAATAGAACCAAATTTAAAGTTTAACAGAATGGAATACAACAAAAAAATAAATTATGCAGGTTGCTATGGTTACAAACTCAAAAATTAGTAACCATATTAATAATACAAATTGCAGAGGATTTGAGTATCTAGTATATAAATAATTATAAAGTAAAGTTACAGATAAATACAACATAATAGTATAAAATTAAAAAAACAGTTACACTGTCAAAAATGAGATAATTAATAAATGTCAAAAATGAGATAATTATTTACTACAGAGATAATAAATCTCTGTAGTAAATAAACCACAAATTAATCAAAATCGAAAGCACTTCTTCATTTTGATTAATTTGTGCTTTATTTATGTTTTTTTGTGTATATATTTATTAATTTCCTGACATAGTGCTAGTAATACTGATATTTACAACATTGTAGTAATAGTGTATAACAAATATTATTATTATTATTATTATACTAGAGAGGAGTGGCTTCCTTGTCTGCAGTTGAATCAACACACAGATGAGGAAGCCATGCCTCTCTAGTATAATAATAATAAAGACATTTAATATATACTGTTCTTATTATGTAGTGTTTACTTGTATCTGTAACTTTATGTTATAATTGTTTATATACTAGATACTCAAATCCTCCACAATTTGTAGTATTAATATGGTTACTAATTTTTGAGTTTGTAACCAGAGCAACCCACGTTATTTATTTTTTGTTGTATTTCATTCTATTAAACTTTAAATTTGTTCTATTTCCGTATGTAACCTGATGATGGCTGATTGCCAAAAACATATTTTACTCTGAAATAAAGTAATTCTCAGATGAAAAACTGCTTATTTGATATTATTTTAGATTATTGGTAATATATCATAAAAAGAATATTTAATGAAAGCAATCAATTTTCATTTTGTAACAGTTATCAGTTTGAGAACTTTATGTAAAATAAGTTTTGTTGTATCCTTTTTAAATCTTGAATTGAGCAATATCTAAAAATTAGAGGCATTGTGCTGGTATAGATTAGTAAAAAATAGTCCTGTACTAGATAGAAAAATGCATTATTGCTACTAAAGAAATATTTATTAGCAACAAAGTATTTCTTTTGTCTAGTGCTATATTGATTTATACTAATTGATATCTATATACAGTGGTACCTCGGATCACAAACAAATCGGTCTACGAACACCATTTGCGAACAAATGTCGCAATGATCACCCATTTTACATGCATTATTTATCCCAATTATCGCGGAATTTATTATTGCGGTATTTTTCGTGGCAACAATAACTGTGATAATCGAGGTATTCCTGTATTAATACACATAAATTATGTAATGAATAGTAGGATGAAATGTTAAAATGCTAATGATTATGATTTAAAGTTTAATTTTGTTCTGTTTCAATTTAGAATACTTCTTTGTATGTTTCTTTTTCTGTGTATTTACTCACAATTATAGATGGCTGAATATGCTAAAAGTCTTCTTGATTTGTGTAATTATAGTAATTATTTAACATTATTATGTTGAAGGCTTTTATATTTTCAATCTTTGATATTGTAGAATAGCAGAGTAAGTTTGATAGTGACTGATTAGTTTTTTAAAGTGTTTTAATAAAAATCTGCATTATAATCAAAAACATAATGCAGTTAAAATTAAATATATATTTATTTCATATTTATCTAGGTCTGACGTGTCAAACTCATTTTAATTTAAGGGCCATTTAATGAGCCTGTAAGATTGCCACGGGTTACATCACATTTAAATTTTTTTAAATTACATTTTGGAGTAAGGATTTAGAAATATAGATAGGATAATTAAAAACATTGAATAATTAAATGAATAAATTACAAAAATAAATAATTACTACATAATTGCTTTTAATTATTCAGTGGTACTTGGTATATGTCCTTAATCTGTTCCGGATCCTTGGACTTATACCTTTTTCTTTTTATTTTGTATGGTAAGCTTGGTGGCTAAATTTTGATTGCCCTTTCCACTCAAATAGAGTACTAAGGGAGCTGTTCTGGGCCAAAATTAAATTAAAAGCAAAATGTAGAAAGCAAAGAACCATTCCAACTTAATCTATGTGAAAATGTAGAAAAAACAAAACATCCTTGGACTTATACCAGACAGGACATATACCAAATGAATTTTTCCTATAAGAAATAAAGGTAAAATGATTAATTCGTTCCCATGAAAAACTCTATTGTTATTGGCATATTATACATTGATGGAATTGTACAATATAATTTAAACACTGCTTAATACTAAAATACATAAATACAAAAGCAATTACCTGTATCAGAAGAGTCGAGTGCCTACTAGGATGGTGTTGAGAAGGTAGGAGGAGATGTTATTGTTTGGAAGGAGAATCTGCTTCCAATAAAACTTTAGGAATCTGAAATTCTGGTGTTTTTTTCTCTTTCTATTTTCTGTCTCTCTTCTTTACTTGGACCTTGTTGAGGCTCACCAGATTTGATTTTTACTAAAAATCTGTCCAAAGAACTTAGCTTCTGCCTTCTCCTCAGGATGTTTCTGAAATACGACATTGTCTGGTCGTTACAGACAATGCTATTACAACTTGTTATAATTTTTATATAAAGAATGTGTTTTTTAAGAGAACACAACAGACTCATACAAGTTCTATCATGTGGTCGTATTCCAAACAAAAGTTGTATACCAAGCAAATTTTTCACATCCAAACAGGACATATACCAAGTTGGACTTATTCCAAAGCAGACATATACCAAGGTACCACTGTACATGCTTTTTTAATTTAATTCCTCTCTATCAATCTTTAATTTTCAATTAAGCATTAAAAGTCACATTTTCTGTAATTAATTATTTAATTAGCAAAAATAAATTTTTGATTTGTTATATTTGTAATTTTGAACATTTTTCATAAATATTTATTTATCAGGTGATCCTATTGCTTTCATGTCATGGTTTCTAAATAGTTTACATCTTGCTTTAAATGGAACTAAAAAAGATCAAAGCAGTATTGTTTATTGTGCATTTAGAGGAGCTATGAGAATGTATTCCAAAAAAATTATATCCATTGATAAAGTAAGTACTTTATTAATTTCAATAATTTATAAAATTTTCGCATTTTAAGAATTAATTATTTCTCTGAAAAATAACTTTATTAACTGAACATTATATGAAATAGAATAATATGTATAAAATTTTTTAATTTGAATTTATAATTTCAGGCAAAATAAATAAATATAATCCGTGAAAAAATAAATATTTTCTGCATAATCTAGTTTCAGTTTCTCTTAATATTCTTTTTACAGAATTTTTTAATGACGATTTTACCATATTTGAGTTGAGTGTTCAGAATATTAACTCAAAACTTGCATGACATTTATAATTAAAAAAAAATTAAACTTGGAAATTTCTTAGTTAAATTTTAGACTTTGTTTATGAGGAAGTGATTTCTTATTGATAGTTTACTTTAAATTTATTAAACATCATTCTCAAGTCTCAATTTTTTTAAATTTTGTAACCATGAGTAAGTGTATTCTTACCTCAATAAAGCTTTCCTTTAAAAAAAAATTATAATAATAATTGCAAGCAAACTATCTCAAAGAAAAACATTTCTTACAAATATTGAAACTCATTAAAAATGAAATTCAGATATACATTTAATATATTTAGATTAAGCAAGCAATAAAAATAAATTTCTTTTAAAGTAAATAGGAAATTTGTTTTCAGATTTTTAAGTTACAAAATAATTATTTTAATTATAAATATTACATAAATTTTTATTTGATATTCTGAAAACTTAGCTCATGTTTGATAGAAATCATTATTGGTAATAGACATACTACCACTTTTGTTGCTTTTACTCATATAATCTAAAATAATATCAAATAAGCACTTTTTGCAGCTGAGAATTACTTTATTTCAGAGTAATGAACATTTTCGGCAGTCAGTCATCATCAGGTTACATACAGAAATAGAACCAAATTTAAAGTTTAACAGAATGGAATACAACAAAAAAATAAATTATGCAGGTTGCTATGGTTACAAACTCAAAAATTAGTAACCATATTAATAATACAAATTGCAGAGGATTTGAGTATCTAGTATATAAATAATTATAAAGTAAAGTTACAGATAAATACAACATAATAGTATAAAATTAAAAAAACAGTTACACTGTCAAAAATGAGATAATTAATAAATGTCAAAAATGAGATAATTATTTACTACAGAGATAATAAATCTCTGTAGTAAATAAACCACAAATTAATCAAAATCACTTCTTCATTTTGATTAATTTGTGCTTTATTTATGTTTTTTTGTGTATATATTTATTAATTTCCTGACATAGTGCTAGTAATACTGATATTTACAACATTGTAGTAATAGTGTATAACAAATATTATTATTATTATTATTATACTAGAGGAGTGGCTTCCTTGTCTGCAGTTGAATCAACACACAGATGAGGAAGCCATGCCTCTCTAGTATAATAATAATAAAGACATTTAATATATACTGTTCTTATTATGTAGTGTTTACAAGGTTGTTCAATAAGTTCGCGGAGCGCCATCTATTAGTCAAAATTAGAACTAAAACTTCAACGCCATTTTCATATTTGTTCTTTCTTAGAAACACGTCAAAAGTTTCATTTCGATCTGTTAATTTATTCATTGTTTAACCGCCCTTTATATCTAACGTGTTGTGCCTTTTTTTCAATATGGATAAAATTGAGC